>VUQR01000098.1:31389-49470 GCA_015108515.1 Hemichromis elongatus | reverse complement strand
CTGAAGTTTGATTCTGTAAATGGTTTTTTTCCCCCCCTATATTGCAAAAGCATCTTTCTTTACAAATTGCCAGGCAGTGGAAATACTCTAATGAATATGTTTTACATCCCATTTTAATAGTGCATAACAATTAAAAACATGCTTCAAGTTATTCAACTGATTACTTAGAGAGTGGTTTGCAAGAGCCAGAAATAATCAGTTGATGGAAATTATTAAATTATTTGAACTAAGATATAGTTAACACAGATCCTCATGGAACTAGAAATTCTTGTTCATATGTGGAAGTTGGCACAAGATAGCTGAGTGCTTTTGTCCAGTATTTACAAGAAGCTTATTTTTCAGGGCAGTAATCCCATTTCATTTTGCCATTTGGAGTTTTTGATTGGATCTGAGTATTGCTTTCCCACCATAACGTCCTTGCTTGTCCAGCTGCTGTCTGTTATGTAGGCATTGGTGCTCTTGTTAACTGCTTGGAATAGCAGTTTAACTAGAGTGTCAGAGCCCGCAGCGAAATGGTTGCCATTCTTCAGGAGGAAGCATGTGGCACATGGCATCATTAAGAGGATGAGACCCTCAAGGTGATGTAGGCAATGTCCATGATACTTCTTAGCACAATCAATTCTACTTATGGAACCACTTACCTTCCAATGGCCCGTAATCTATTTTTAATATTTGCCAGATAAGTGCACTCTCAGGCATTCTTCAAGGAAAGGCTGAATTTTTTAAATTAGTCACTTAAAAAAAGAAAAGAGAGAGAGAGAGGGGTACAGTATGTTCACTTAATGGTAGCAAATTGTTCCGAGAAACTACATGAATCCAAGGTCTTTTTATTTCTTTTCATTTCTCTCAAACTTGGGCTCATATTTTGATGACAGGCAAGCTGGAAAATGGAAGAGATAATATGAGGTATGAAAACACCAAAAATTGGAAATAACAATGCCAGCCTCCACCTGATAATGGACCTCATATTTTGATGTCTAATGTGATGCCTTACCTAATTTAAGCTGGCATTTAACAGGAAAAGGTTTTGTATTCAAATGTATTATTTTGATAGCAATCACTGAAATTCTGGTTCATCCTCACGTTATTAAACCCATTGTTAATGGACCAACAAAAATACCATTCATGTGTTACGTGAGAGAAATCCATTTTTCCTGTTGTTAGAAAAAAGGCTGTACATCATCAAACGTCAGATGTATAGCTATGCTAGATGGGCGTTGTTTTTAAAAAACAGGTGTTGAGTGCTCAAATCTATACACAGGAATTCAAACTAACATGCAATTATTGAGAGAAGTACTGCAAATATCAAATTTACTATTCTTAAAAATAATCAACTGATGTCTGTGTATGCCCATACAGAGGTAATGTGCATGGTGTGTTATAAACTCAGAAGAACACATACCGTATATTTTCTGTTGACTGAAAATTGACATCTTTTCAACTAATGTTAAATAGGTAATGCTAGCTGTCTTAATAAGCAGAATCTGTAAAGTAATAATACTGATATGCAATTCATTTGTGTTACGGTATATTATTTTGCACATGCTAATAGAAATGTCAGCTAGCAAACTTGTGAAAGTAAGACGCAGTGATCACCAAATGAACCAGACAATATGTTGGAGTTCCTGAACACCTCACTGCTCACTATTATCAGATGCGTTTGCCTCTCTCCTCCCTCTAATCAGAGCTCTTGACTGAGCGCAGATGTCATAATTATTAATCTGCTCCGACGAGCCACTGATGATTGATGAGAGGCACATCCTAATCAATGGCAAATGTATGATAAGTGTTTACTGTGAAGATTATGGCAGCAGTTCCTCAGGTGGAGTGGCTTTTCTCCTCATTATCCCACCACCACATCACAAGCAAATAACTCACTGACACTTAGGCCTGATCTTTAATCAGGGATTATGTGGCACTTGACATTATTTTTGAGAATATGTTATTCTGCCTTATGCTTTGAACTGCAGACAGGAAAACAAATGAGTTATTTCTTTCCTACTGGCTTTGATCAAAATATTTCATCATGCACAAGTATTTTGGATGCCTGTAAGGCAGTGTTTTTCCAAGCTTGTGTGTTTATGGATGCAATTACACCCTTTTGAGTCCAGACTTTAATTGAGACTTTGTGTAATTTGGTTTTGGACTTTGCTGATAACAGAGCCTTCTGGTGCATTTTCCTGTCATGTTTAATATCCAATTTCAGCTTGAACCTTCATTTACTTAGTTTCATGTTCACTAAATCTGGAAATCATATGGACTCAGTTCTGTGGAAAGGGAAAATGTAAGCACTGTTCCCACAAATCTCTGCAACAGCTTACAAAGTCTGACATTCCTAGCTAAGGGCTCAGTGCAGAAACCCAGAAAGCACAAGCAATTGCTGGTTGAGAATGCAAATACCTTTCGTAACAACCAGCACTCAAGCTTGTCTGGACCTACTCAAGACCCTTTGAGGATGAAAGAAAAAGAGGTGGATTTTTGGGTGCGACTGTCTTGGTAAACCTTCCACCAGTCACTCCCCTGAGAGGATGGTTGGATCAAGACAGGAAGACTAGATGTCTGTGGGTTTCTCTGCACATCCTGGCACATTGACCTAATCTTTGTTTAAGTCATAACAACAATGGCAGCAGGATAAAGTTATATCCACCAAACTGTCATAACTAAGCTGCACACTTGCTAATATTAAGCTCTCGATTGACATATCTACAGTCATTTCTTCCATATGCAGGATGTAGAGAGATGAAAATGTGTATGCTTAAATGAATAATGAACAGCTTAAATCATGAAAAGCCTTTCTGTGGACTCATAGATGTCACTTAGTGCATTTTACAAAGAAAGCAAAGATTTGGTGAGGTCTGTGGGCAGTCTGTGAGCTGCCGCCACATTCAATAAAATTGCTCAAAAACTTGACCTGGTGCCGAAACCCAGGACGTGGCACGGCGGGTTGACGCCAGAGCAAGGAAAGTAAGGAGCTAGCCCAGATGGTGGCCAAAAAGGCGGCCACCCAGCGGGAGCAGGCGGCGGAGGTGCGATGCCAGCAGGAAGAACTTCGGGACCAGACCTAGCGTCACCTGGAGAGAATGGCAAATCTGGCGATGCTTTTCCAGACCTGTTAACACCGCCGCCACCTCCATGGGTGTATCCTGATGATGGGAAAATGGTGGAGGAGCCGTGTGGGGCACCTCGGCAGCCGGAGGTGGTGGACAAGGCGGAGGAGCGAGAACAGCCGGGTTAAGGGCTGCTCCTGCTGGGAGCAGTGGAGAAGCCACTCCAACCGGAGGCAGCGGACGAGGCACGCAAGGGTCTGTTCCAGCCGGGAGCGGTAAAGGAACAGGGTGGAGAGACGGACATCCCCGTGCCATGGGAGCCTGCTCGACCTGGTCCTGAGGTCGAGACACGAGCTGCTCCAGAGCAATGGATGTGGCCCAGCAGGGGCTCACGACTGTGCCTGCAGGGTTGTGCCAGTTCGTCAGGTGTCCGGCCTCCAGACCAGCGTCGCCGCCACCGCCAGAGGCTTGGCCGGCCTCCAAATCAGCGTTGCTGCCATCACTGACAGAATGGGCAGACTCCGGAAGGGACAAGGCCCTGTCACCGGATTGGAAGCCGGTTGGGGGGAGTAGGTTCAGCCGGATGGCTCCTCAGCCTCAATTGGGTGATGGGGGTGTGTGGTGAGGCGTGGTCTGCGCACCTGCACGGAATCTGCAATCACACCTGCCGTGTTAAACACAGGGAATCAGGGTTTGGGAAGACAGAGTTGTGAGTTGTGGCGTGGTGTATGCGCAGCTTTGCAGACTGTGAACTGCCGCCACATTCAATAAAATGGCTCAAAACTTGACCTGTGGACTCGCAGTGTCTTATTCACACTACAAAAGATTAGTTGAAAAATCTCTATTTTTTTTTCTTTCCAGAATGGTTCATTTATTCATTTCAGTTTACCAATTAAAACCCTACTTTTATTCAAATCCATATACCTCACTTAATCTACAAGAATCCTACTTGCTTCTAGCTGAGAAAAGTATCATCAACTGTTCCCGTCTGTAGCAGAGTGGAATCCAATTACAGACAATCCTTAGATGGCAGTGTTCAACCATAGCAGAACAACAGGAAACGATACGAATAGTGTGTAAATAGAGAAAATGCCAGACTTAACATATATAAATCAAGAAAGACGTATAAGATTTTCCAGGGATGACCTTATAATTAAGACATAATATTTAATTCTAAATCATTATGCTGTATAATATGAAGGTATATTAACATTACAATAGAATGTGGTATATAATATAGTAAAAACTCCTTTCTTACAGACATATACATTTTACTGACATTTATTTATAGTGCATTTTCAAACAATCTAATTCATATTACACGAATTATAAAAACAATGCATTTCTTGTTGTAGAAACAAATGAGGCACTCTTAATGGCCTCATTTAGATCCTTTTGCAATAAGAACAAAGAGATCTAATGGCAGTTTACATCTTATGCATTCTCAGCCTTTATAAATGCAAAGTGCTGCTAGCAGAAATCCCTGGTTGGTAACTCTATCAGCTTGAGATTAAATTTGATTCCTTTTTATTATGTTTTCCCTGAGAAGAGAGTACATGGACACAGTGGCACCACTGGGATGCGTCTATCAAATGAAGTTCTATGTTGGAAGATGGTGTGATCTGTTAACGTGCTCACAACATATTGTTTGGACTACAACATTCCCAGTGGGACTAAAAGGAGACTGTAAAGCAGATTACACTAAAAGCTACAGTATCGGAGAGGACCCTTAAAATTGACAGATCAATCAAGCATTCATCACCAAGTTTACAAGTGAACATTGGCATATTGTGCAGTGCTATTGTATAAGTGATAAAGGCTGCCAAATCATCTAACTGATGTCAGCTGGGGCTGTGTCAAATAAAGCTGAAGAGTCTATGTAATGTTTTTGTGATTCAGATAATGTTAGAGTGCAACAGCACAGTGATAGAGTGCTCTTAAAAGCAACAACTAGAAGTCAAAGGGGACAGGATGACACCACGGCATAAGAACAAATGTCAAAGCAGCCTGAAGGAGGCTTGTAAAATCATATATAAATGGGACAGGAAGGTAAAATTCCCAGCATAATGCTTGAACATTTACATTTGGTATGCCAACTATGTAAGGGCTATATTCACATCTCCTGATAATAGTGAAATTGCCTGGAGCAGAGAACTACAATGAGCTAGTAGTAGAGAAATGTGCTGTAACTGATAACTGAGCAATATTGAAGGTGAGGCTCTCTGCTGGAATTCCTTTCACTGTAGAAAACCTTTGTTGGATTCTGTGGTCCTCTCAGTGCAGAGAGAGCACCGGCATGTGTCACAGTGGGAGGCTCGAAACTTTCTGTAGAGACTATAAACAAGAAGGCAGAGAAAACAACAGACTACTGAGTAGATGCTCCCGTAGCTGTGTTCATGCACAGGCAAATGAAAGGAAGAAGCAGGAATAATTTTCCCTCTGGTTGTGTTCCAGGGACTTGTAGGAATGATGCTAACAAGAAATAACACTGTTTTGGTGGATTGTGATATTTAAACACTTTACATTGATGTTAAGATGTTGCTTTTTACTACTGTCATCTGTCTGAATGATGAACAAACATGACTACAGATGCGGATGGCACATTTCTTTGCTTGTATTTTCAACTGTTTTATACTGTAAAATGCTGTGAAACAGAAAGTCAGCCCAACAACCAACTTAACTCAAGGTGTGTTGGCTGATAGACTGACTGTTAAATATTTGTCAGATGTACAGTACTATACAAAAATTTGAGTCAACCTTCATTTCTTTCTATTTTTCTTTTGAAAAGATTTTGTTGTCATTTTTTAAAGAGCTTGTGATAATTCTCTTAAGTTTTTCTTTGGGATTTTGCTGATTCTTAGTCCAGTTCTTGTACCTAACCGTCTTAAGAGTAATTTCTTTTCTTTGTCAAGCTACTTATGAATCATTCAAGCACAAAAAGAATGCAACTCAATGGATGAGATAGTGTTGTGTCTACACATAAAACAGAACTTAGCAAAGATCCAGTTTTAGATTGTAGGCATTTTATTGCTAGCGGTTTGTCACAAAACAAATAATCTGTCCTTAGGGAATAAAACCTGAAAAAGGGGCCTGAAAGATGCATCTGGCCCTCCAGTTGATCAATCTGTTGTTTGCTGAAACCTCATTAGAAATGGAAGTAGACGGGTGGCTGTCAAGAAGCCAATCTTAAGGAAGGGAAACAGGAAGAAAAGGTGGTGGTATGCCAAATTACACAATAAATCAGTAGCAACAAGAGTGATGAACCCAATTTTTAAACGTCTGATTCAAATAGTTGTCAGCAGGTACATAGGAGGTCTGATGAAAGGTACAGCAATGATTATCTAGCACCATCAGTAAAAAATGTAGGATCTTCACTGAGAATGGAACAAAAAGCAGCCATCATCCAAAGAAGAGCTTTGAATCTATTTAAAGAAATTACAAGAAAGCTTGCATAAGAGTTCAGTCATAACAAAGGTTTATTTTCAAGCTCATTACAACTGTACAGACTATGTTTTTTGCATTATATAATGCATGTTCATGCATGTTTGCACACAGTTTAATAAATCACTGCATGTTTCACATTTTCCTGGCCAAATATAAATAAACGTGGGATGGATCAAGAGTTTTGCGCTTTACATGGAGAAATGATTGCAAAACTCACCATCCATAGTGATTTATTTTAAAAGCAAACATGTCACAGTGCGTATTGAAGGCTAAATGATTTTCGCAAGGGCAGTTTGTTTTCAGTTTTCAAGTTGAATAATGGTTTAAATTTAACATGTGCATAAATAAGAATTTCATCTAACTGAGTATTATGTGCGTTAAACATGCCTGGCCTATTTGGAATAGCAGTGGAAGCTGGACAAGCGGACCCAATAAGCCAAATTGCTATTACATTAAAGTGGACAATGCCACCACAGAATGCAGCGAACACAATCTAAGCAGTAAGCATAAATATCTCATTTGACTTGATGCACCATCTGAGTAATTCCACAAGCTCTGCTTCAATGGTGATTGCTACAGAGTCTTGGCAGAGGTAGAGAAGTCAAATAATTAGATCAGAGCACCACATATTCCATGGCCCATACACTTGTCTGTTATTCATGAGATGCTTTTTTTTTGTGTGTGCATGGTTTGTTTGGCCCTACCAGGTTTTCAGCTGGCAGAGATAGGATTTAGACGAGTACCATTAAAATATGAATATTTTATTTTAAAACCATTCATTCGGTTTTAAATATTATATACCGCATTATGCAAGCAATATGTAATGCTCTGAGTCTGATTTTGGTAGGTTCCTCATGCCTCGAAGCTTGTTTGACTGCTCTCCACGAGCTTGGACATAAATGCACAACCTCACAACCAGACACAGGTAAGAGCACTCTTTCAGAGTACGTGTTATACAAAGCAGTAACTGCAAAACCTGATGCTTATTATATTATTATCGCACTTTTTCCTTTTCTCCTTACACAAATGTAATTTTAATACTCAATTTTTAAATGCATCTAACCAAAAGTAATAAATGACCTAAAAAAATAGTCCCTGTTGCTAACATTATATTTTTGACACATGTTGGTATTCACATATGATTCCTTTCCAGCAGAGAATAAAGACAAATGTGAGCCTGTTGATGTTCCTATCTAGATGAAGGTGTTCCATAAATCATGCAGCATCATCCTGGCTTGTTTCAGCTGTTCTATAATGAAGGAGTTCTTACAAGGCCCAATTAAAAGAACCCACACAGCTCAGATTGAGGGTTTAACATCTGAATTATTTAGCAAGTTGCATAAATATGAGTCTTTGCTATTTAACAAGGTGTAAGAACATGAATTATGAGCATCATTTCTTTTTCTCTCTCTCTGTGGGGGCTTGCTTATTTATAGTTATAGTTAAGTAATATAAAAAAATCAGGGATATAAAATTGCTATTGATTTTATTTTGAGGTATCTTAGTTGGTAGGTTATTTAAAGTAATCCTAATCACAATTTATATTTTACATTTGTGTCACATGACTAGCTCTAGGAAATTGTTTAGATTTTAAGACCCATTAATGCATTTTTTTTGTTGTTGTTTGCTCACCTTGCTCTCATAGCTGTGGTTTTCAGCTGCATTTTCAGATTAGATGCTCTACAGCAGACAGGCCAGACAGATACCAGCTGGCTAAAACCATCACAAAAATGGGAAGGAAACAGAAGTGCATGGGAAGATTTTTATAAATGCAGCGTGACTGGAATAGTGGAAAACTGTCTCCAGTATATTTGCTATCAGTGGCTGGTGGAGACCAAAATCAGAGCTTCGAGAAAGGCACTAAAAGTTCCCAGTTGGCCAAAGTATGATGCAAAATTAATGCTGACGTTGCTCCATATCTCTGAATAAACAGCTGTTTGCTAACATGTGCCAACCCATTAATTATGTGCTCTGCCGCCCTTGGCTGAAGCATAGGTAATCTTTGCATTACACATTTGCATAACACTATTGTTAGGATCCCTGGGTCGGTTCCCAATGCTTTGTGTTTTTTGGACTTGAATCTATGTTGTATTGTATTGTGTTTTGTGGAGTGAGTTATGTTTCTAATTCTTAGTCATTTGTTAATTTAGTCAGTTCCTTTTCATGTCCAGGTTTAGTCTCACCCGTATGTGTTAGTATGTGTCCTTCCCAGTGTCCCCAGTGTGCAGTCTTTCATGTATGTCTATGAATGTCAAGTTTTGTGTCGCTCACTTTGTCCGTCTCTCTATCACTTGTGAAAAAGTGACGTTATTAACTAAATACAGTCAATTACAAATTTTTTGTCTAAAAAAGCAATCGAAGACACTTATAACATGAATAATTGTCACAACTGCCTGGCAAGAAAAAGACTTTGATCACAAATCAACATTTGAATTTCAATGAAATTACTAATTCAAACAGAATTTCTACTAATTCAACACAAATTCCTCTCTGTGCAATTTTGTTGTCCAGAGAGAAAAATCTAAAAGCAAAGTTTACAGCGTGTTTCATTTTCTCTTCCACTAATCAGGTTTTCCTGTTGACTCCTACACAGATGGTCCTTTGTGTACTCCACACAATGCCATCTTGCTTGTAAAATGTCAAGGGGAAGAATTTCCATCAGTCAAAGCACATTTAATCAACTTAAACAAGAGACTTTGCTGCTACTGCAGGTAAATAAACAACTTTATATTTATTCCAGTATCTTTTATAGTCACAAAATGCTGTGAAATAGTGTATGCTAATGTGGGTAAGAGAATCATCGATGCTGAGCTCATGTTCACCTCTGTAAGGTAAATAACATGAACCCACAGTTTAGGCTCAAGAGCTGATAAAAGTGCAGAAATATGGGGAGTTTTGGTGAGTGATCCTTATCATTACCTGTGAGGTAGACAGTGCTGAGCATGGCAAGGTCACCAGCAAGTCAGAGTAAGGTCGTCAGCACCATGCCAGTCTGCCTGCTGCTCCTCGAGCCTGACCTTGTCAAAGTCAAGTGTTGAGTTGCTAATGCCCCTTAACCCAGCGTGTGTAGTGCTAGAAGCCTTCACCAATGCTATATGGCCGGATGTAGCCGCTGGCATTAGAGATGAAGCTAGCACTCCTAATTGCCTCCGCGTGATTCCCAGGCTTGACCCATACTTGGCTGCCACTTCATCTCCCTTTCGTCTGTCTCGCACTCCTTTTTTCGCCAGAGCTACACCCATAGCGGGACAGCTGGCTCTCATCCAGGAGCATCAAAATATTGTCAGGACCACTCTCTGTGCTCCCGCTACCCTCGTCTCCAAATTAACCTTTAAATCAAAGAAGGAGTCCTCGCCTCTCCTCTCCTCCCCTGCTTCTCCCTCATCTTGTCCTCTGGGTGAATTAATAAAACCTTAATTTCCTCATTAGCCCTGTCAATTCATGCAGGGAGTAATAGGCACTACTTGGGGAAGTGCTCTCTTACATACAAAAATTTACCATTGACAATTAGCTTCCTGGGTGCTTTTGTGGGGGAGGGTGGTCTTTTACTCTAAAAGCAAAAAGCATCTTTTGGCATACTTTATATTAATGCCTATATGTGTTCGTTTATCTGTTTGGGGGTTGTTCTGTGGTACAGTGCAGTCAATGTTCTTACAGATTTGTTGTATTTTCCAGCAATTATAAGAGAAATTTCACAGCAGGACACTTTGACTCAGACTGGACGACTACTGAAAGTGCTGAAGAGCGCTTCATCCTAACTGCATGTATTGTGTCTTGTGCATTGTATGTTTTGTACAATACCATTAGTTCAGTTTGTGATTGGTCTCAAATTCGTTCCCCACCAATTTGAAGTAATCATAAAAATTAGAACATACTTGCCAACCTTGAGACCTCAGAATTAGGGAGACATTCTAGGGGGCTGTTGGGGGGGTATGTATATGTATATAGGATAAAATAAGTTAAATGGAAACAGCGGGGTTGTCCAAAATTCAGAGGCTGCATCCTCCTGGACTCTGTCTGCTCCTCGCTATCTAAAATATAACCGGACGCTTGCGTAATTTCTCGACCATCTCACACTTCTGTTTAATCAGTTTTCTGTTTGACGTTTATTCAGCTGTGTGAAAACCCCAGAATAATCCTCCTGAGTTTTATTTAATCGAATCTAATAACTTTAATATCAGCCAAACCGATTTACTCACAAACAAATAAAACACAGAAAAAAGCCAAACAATACCATTTTTTAGCTATCTTAAGTGACTTATATATTATGTTTAACCTGAGTAGCGAAAGACCGCGGAGGTTTGAAAACGATGTGCTGGGAGTTCGCTGTTCTCACCTTTTCAGATATTTGAAGTTTACAGCTACATTCTTGCCTGAAAATATGTTAAAAGTTTATTTTGCAACCCAGAAAGAGTAATAAGAGTAATATTAAAACAAAGTAGCTGCCCCCGTTGTTGGAAACTGGAATTGGTTGGGCCACGCTATGAATCCTGGAATATGGTTTTTCAATTTTGCTGTCCGGATATAAATTCGGGAGAATGGTAGCTGCGGGAGATTTTCAGGAAGGGCACTGAAATTCGGGATTCGGGAGGGATGGTCATGTATGAAATAGAGTCAGACTGTAGCGGAGACAACAAGAAAAACAATTTCCTCCAGTGGCACTATAGTCTGATCTCAACATCACTAGGTCTGTTTTGGATGGTATGTGACAGATTATATTCTGTTAACTGCACTTTGTATCAATGTAAGTGATAAATAAAAAGTATGTATAGCTTCCTTCATGGAAAACATTGCACTGCATAGCTTATGTTGCAACAATCAAAGGTATTAACGATGAGCTTCAGAGGAAATACATTTCTTATTTGGCATATCTGTTTTAATTTTCCATTGTTATCGAAATTTTCATTTAATAAAGCCTGCAAACAACGATGAGAAATAGCTAACATCTTTTAATAAAAACCCAAGCTTGAGTGACTGAGAGTGGCCATTGCGGGGCGTTGACCAGCAGTCTCTCCCAATCCCAGCACTGCCCACAAAACAAATGCATTACACAGCTGTTGTTTAAACCTTTGGTCTCCCCCAAAGAAAGAGTTCACAATCCCTTATCACCTCTTATAGTAGTTGATCCCCTTGTCTCTTCTCCCATCCTCAAAGAGAAACAAAAGACTTCACTACCTGTGTATTCTTCCCCAAGACTGGTGCCAGGCTTCCTGTGTGAGTGCCCCCCATTTCCCAAGATACAATCACCAGGCCCCCATCTGTTTAACTGTGAGAATAAGGTGTGAACCAGACACGGTAAACGAGGTGACATAAAAGCGCTGTTAGTAAGAGAATACATCAATACATAAATGAAAGAAATTCTAATGTGCTATTTTATTCTGTCTGAATTTATAGCATCCAAATATTAGGTTTTATGGGTATAACATTTGCTTGTGTATACTTGGTACACATATGATGTGTTACCAACTTTAGTGAGCTTGTACACGCACATTGTCGTCCTCTCCTGGAGAGCTTAGAGTTCACTTTAAAAATCACTGGTTCTGTCACATGGTGACTCAAACTAATTGTGAGCCAAACAGAGTAAAAACAAAATATGCAGGAGTAACTTAGGCTGTTTAAACAAAGGTTGGTGGTTGGATGCTAAGCTAAAGGGCACATTTTTCTCCCTATTTTTCCGAGTTGTTATTGAGAACTTTATGTTTACGTAATGTAATTTTGACATTTGTCAGGCCCTGCAGTGCAAAAGTCACAGGTTTCATGAAGCGTGACAAGTTTCTTTGGAGAAGCACTTAGCTTCAGGAGAAATGTATGTGTGTGAGAACACAGATTTCAGAGGTATTTGTGTTTTTCTTTCTCTTGGTTTCATGTCCAAGTTAATGTTAAAAACAGTTTGCTTTAGATGCACCATATTCATAGTATTCCTGGTGGATTTCCACTAAAAAACCCACTAATATGTCTCACTAGTTGGACCAACGTGACATATTCTTAGAATGGCAATAGCTTATCAGGCCATTTTCAATCTCCATTACATCCTTATCTACACTGACTGGGAGCTCATGAATCTGACTTTGTAACAATGTTATAGATATGACCAAATTTGACCCATAAACCGCACGCAACTTTAAAGTCTGATCTTTTAAAGGAAAGAATATTGTATAATTTAACAGTAAGTCACTGGCGTGGTATAGATCAGAAGCCAATCTACTAATAAATCACTGGCAATCTGACATTAAATGTCAGAATTTGATGGCTCTTAAAAGAACATTGACAAAAAGCATGCTTGATTAGCAAGACCCAGCAGAACTCTGTCAGAGTCGTTTTTCCAGATAAATATATGATGTGACTGTTGACGTTTTTGATTTCGTGTGACTTGGGGACTCAGTTATGCAGTTGACGTTCAAAGCTGGCACACGAGGGGGAATGATGGGTAACTTGGCGCAGAGTACTGGCTAGAGGAGGGTGGCTGGTGGTGCTGAGGGAAGATGCTCTTTGTTGGAGGGTGTTTTCTTGGGCTCAGCACAGCAGGACATCGCAGGCTTGCACTGTCAACACATGCCTTTAATTTTGCAAGTCTCCAAAAGAAACATCAAAAGGCTCAATCCATCGCGTTGAGATTTATTTTATTTTTACCTTATCTTTTTAGAAATTATTAAGAGTGCTTTGGATTCATGAGAGGTTTTTTCTATTAAATAGCTCCGTTTAAAGTTCAAAGCCAACCTGTCAGGATGAAATGTCAGCATCTGTACAAATCATTTAAAAAAAAGAAAATGTGTTTGTATTACAACAAAAAAGAGCAAAGTAGTTTAGAGAACTGGTGAACAAAGGTACCATGAAAATAATAAATCAGTAAAAATAAATCAGTTGTAATCCTGATTTGGGAAGCATCCTGGACTGCATCTTAGCATACAAATCAAGTGATTATTATTATTATTATTATTACAGCATTATCTTTCCCTGTTGCATTCATTTTCAGCTTTCAGTTGTGTTAGTAAGTCTGCATTTTCTAAGAAAAAATAATATTTATTCCTATTCCTTTATATAAGGAGCATTTGAAAAAAAAAACAAAGCAAAATTATAATATAGTAAAAATTATACTTGGCATTTTACAGTTTTATTTTATTTACTTTATTTACTTACATGATTCAGTCTAATGAACTATGAAGTGAAATTCTTCCCTCTTCTACTAACATATGTTAGAATAAATTATGATGTGTTAGTTATCCTAGATTCTCTCAAAGAAATGTTCCTATACAAGGAAAGGCTGAATCAGTCTTTCCACTAATATACTTCATTGCAGTCGTCTGTCTAATGGACTACCCTGCGATACAAGAAAAAAAAATCTTTAAGTCTATATATTTTAAATGGGTCATTAATCAGTAGAGCATGACTTCTAGCTTAGGGCATGTAGATGTTTTAGCATAATATCATGTACGCAGCCATTAAGTGCATACAAAGTTAGCAGTTATAAATAGGTCATCTAGAGGCAAGGTTTTCACCTATCAAATGGAGACATGGAACCAATCCAATCTGCAAGCTTTTATTTCAGTCACCAAGATCAATAGCTGCAAGCTAGAAACAAGGAGCCTCTATCTAAAATGAGAGCTTGTTGTTTCAACTTTTTCTACAGTCTGTGATTGCTGCCATTATTGCTCTAAACCGCACTGAGTGAAATGCTTCATGTGCAAAAATAACCAGATGGGATGTATCTCAGTAAAAAAAAGGTTAAATTGATCATAAACAGGGTTCATTTCATGGCTTTAAATGTTGCTCACCTTGTCCTACTTTATGAAAAGTCATCACCTAGACTTGCACTGTATGCGCCGTGCGCACATTTCTATTCGCGCCTTTCATGGAAAGTTCCAAACACAAACTTGAACTAAATCCCAAAGTTTGTTGCTTGAAGTCAGTTGTTACCTCTATCTCACTTAATCCTCACATTTCCACTAACCTGAAAAATACAAAATGATATTTTCAAGGCAGAGCACTTTGAAAATGTTTAGCGCAGAAATACCTTTTGAGGTACAGGAGTGGAGTGCATACTCACCCCCCCTCTACCTCTCCTTCCTCTCAGTGTTTCAAAGTTGTGATAAGATGTGACAATCTATCAGACTTCAGTGATGGTTTTTTACCATCTGTGCTGCAGCCCTTAGTTATCTTGGTGGCATTTTCCTTGCGATATAACAGAGAATCAATTATGAGTACACAGATATGGGAAAGGTTTAGTCGGCAAAAGATGCTTCTTGACAGTCTGATGATATGATGGCAGTAAATAAGCGCCATACTTTTTTTTTTTCCTGAGCTAAAAATACTATTCCCTCGAGCCAAACGGCTGCATGTTAAGATAAAGAGAGGAGAGCAGCCTTTAGAAAGGCACAGAGTGTGGAATTACAGACGTGAGACTAAACAACAGTCATGATCGTAATGATGTCGGTGATGTCAACTTATCTAGGTTTGTTCTACTGTACTGTTTCAGTAGTATTTAGTCACCGATTTCAGTCTCACAACAACATACAATGAATACTGATATATGCCAAGAAAAAAGTGCCTTTGTTTTGAAAATATTTGCAAACTGTCAATTAATTGCACTCTAATTTGCTCTAATAAGATAACACTGAAAACTCACAGAATTAAAATCACTTATCATTCTCCAATCAGTCTAAGTAACAGTAGATGAAAAGATAATGTAAAAATAAATGCACACCTATATAGACATACAATTAGCTTCTCTTAAGTTTTTTAAACATCTGAGCATTTTTGGTAACATCTATGCAGATGTGATTTTTTAAGGAGCGAGTATTTCTATAGTGATATAAAGGGTTAAGCAGAAGAAGTCTAACATCAGTGATAGACTTGATGATGAGACCAATTTTTAAAGATGATTTTAAATCCGATGGGTATCGATTTGGTTTTCTTTGGTTTCTTACTCTTAGATGAGAGCCGATGGTTTAGTTAGTCAAAGATTTATGATGGAACGACACACCATTTTGGATTCTCTAAGAAAAGACCTCTGAGGCTTTATGGCTGCTGTTTATACAGTTCCAGTGAACTGCAAACACTTCAAACATCTCAGGAAAAAGGCATGTAAGAACTCCCAACAGGCTTTCTAATCAAATGTCATAAGACCTTCATGGAAACAGTGAAGCAATTTAGCCTATGGCTATGCCAGTGAAATGGCAAAAGCCAACACATCAAGAAGACTTTGTTAGTTTCCAAATCTCCTCAACCTTGCTGGCAGTAACAAGATGCCTCTTGCACTGGCCCTCGTGATGGATTGTTTGTTTGCCTGAGTTTGGTTTATTATATATAATTGAACAATAATAGAATATTGATCCAGCAATAATAAAGTGATGTGTCAAACAATATGCGAGTCAGCGGTTGCAGCAAAACGTCAATTCTGGTGAGAGAGAGAAAAACACAGTTAAAATGTTTTTAAGCATTTTCTTTTTTTTTTCACAAGCTGCAAAGGTAAACTTACACCACAGCTACTGTATATAAAAGTGATTATGCTCTTTCGTGAGAGGTGTTTGTTGGTTCATAAACACACTGCTGTCCCTGAAGACTTATTGATTGTGTGGTGTGTGGGGTCATCTTCTTTGTGTCCAGTTGGCAAAGCACGGCTTAGATGGTGACAGAGAGGATCTTAACTGAATAAAGACAGAAGCTTTACTTCCATTTCCTCTTTTTCTGTCTAGCTTTGACATGGAAATTCCTCAAACAGGAAGCTGTAGTACGTGGACCTTTTTTTAAGTCACCACTGAGATTAATAGACAATGCTTCCAGCTCCTCCTATGGGTGTAGAGGACAGGAGCACATTTATGCCACACTTGCATGCTCCTCCAGTTGCGTATACTGTGGCGATGACAAATGGGAAAGGACACACATTAGCTCTCAGCGTACCTCACGCAGCTTCCTACTCAGTAATGGATTCACCTTCGTGCCATCATCACCTTCTATTAGGCCCAGGACAGAATCAATAGTTTTCTAAATGCAGCTGAATCATTCATCATAAGAGGCCTTGTGCCATCCACCGCAGCTACCTCCTGCTACCTCTCCGACCTGCCTTACTTGTTTTGCCTCCTCACATAGAGTATTGATTACCCATTTATGCCAACACCAAAAGAGAAAAGCTTGATCAAACTGCGCAGAGATGCTATCACTTTAACAGATTTCAATACACATGAAAGCACAACGCATTAAATCCAATATGACCCTTGAAGTCTGGAGGAGGTAGGTTATAAATTTAAATTTTATGATATTGACGGTCATATGAGAAAAAAAAAATAGGTGATATTATGGTGATATATTCAAAATGAGCTCTAGAAATAATAAAAATGAAAATAAACATTTAGGAAATTAAATACAATGGAGACCCATTATCTACAGAAAAATTATATTGGTTTTATTTTATAAAACAGTTTCTGTGGAAAACTCCTCAGAGACTAATTCATTGAGTGCACAATGACAAAACTGTATTTATATTTTATCACTTTCACTTAATATAAGTTTAACTTAATTTTATTCATTATAATAACATGAGTGGGTCTTTTTCCGCTATGAAACAAATGTCTTTATCTATATATACAGGGGCGGATCTAGAGAAATTTATCAGGGTGGCAAGGAAATCAAATGGGGTGGCAAAATCAAAGTCTATTTTCAAAACACATATGCAGGTGGTTACATGTGGTTAAAATGATTCAAATGCAGTAATTATACACGTTTTCATATAACTATAGTTTATAATTTAATTATTTATAGATAGATAGATAGAGATATCTCTCTCTCTATATATATCTACTTATGCATAGTATTCATGCATAAGTAGAGAGAGACATTTTATAACATAAGCTTGATGTAGTTTCCAATGTAAACACACAAAATCAAACAGCTATCAGTTCAACTTCAGAGGTCAGCCTAATTCATAGAATGGTTCTCTCCACCATGAGAATCTGCAGGCAGCACCAGCAGGGCCTGGCCTTTATTCTGCCAGCATTCTTCTGGGAGGCTGGGCACTGGCTGCGAGGACATGATTAATTGCTGCAATAAAGCTCATTATGGAGATTAAGTAGGAGTTACAGGAGCATTATTGATCACTGTCCTTTAAATAACCTTAAAGTTGCTTGTTTGTGCATGTTTGTATGACGCTGGTCAATGTAAAGGGCAAAATAGGAGGAGGAGATTCAATGCAATGTTGCTGCAAGACATTAACATGTGACATAAAATCAGTCCTGGGTGATCGTGTGAAACGTGTTGGCATGCTTGCAGTGACACAGGGTCTTCACAGGCCACATTTCCTCTAGTGTGCTGTCATATAGCCTCACACTTATCAGTGGAAAAGATCATGTTTGACATAAGGAGACAACTGCCACCCACCCATACAAACACACCACTGCCAATGCCACCACATCTAAAAGAGACCCCTGTTCTTGCTCCTGACCCTTTCAGGAACAAGAACATTATAAATACAATTCAAAATAGCACTGAAAAAAATATTTTCATTGTTATAGTATGCTGCAGTTTCTGATGCATTGCTGGCTTCATTTAGAATTTGTTATATATATATATATATATATATATATATATACGTTTGCTC
>VUQR01000098.1:6787-31369 GCA_015108515.1 Hemichromis elongatus | reverse complement strand
GTTTGCTCCATTTATCCTATATTACTTCTTCTGCTTTGTCATGGGTTTATAACAACCAATAAATCAAAAAACTGTTGCTCTTTGAATTCTACTTGAATCTATGTAAATTCATTTTTGGGTTTCTGCAGTGCTCCAGAACTACTGCATCGTTTATTCTGTACACATGTATATGTACATAAATACAAATTTCTAACCTTTCTTTAACAGTAAAAAATGGAAATGCCATCTTTTGTTACCTCAATCCTTTTTAAAAAAAAAAAATCCTCTTATCCTTCCTAGCTTCTGACATCACTTCTATTTGCAATAAACCCCTCAATCTCCTGTTGAAGTATAAATACCTTGGTATTTTCAGAACATGGATCCTATGTTAACTCCTCTAGTATGAAGAGAATATAAAGGGTACCATTTTTATATCTGTAACCTTGATTGTGACACTGTGTTTTACCTGACTGGTAAACTGTAGACTAGAGTATCTATTGGGTGATATATATATATACATAAGAGGACTTTCCATGGGCCTTTCCAGAGTTTGGCACTTATTGGTCAACACTTTTGTTGCGGCCTGCACATTTCTTTGTCTGACTCAAAAAAAACCTGCTAGTGAGCAACATATGATAATAAAAGTGTATAATACACAACCAAGCTAATGAATATAATAATTCCGGTAGTTTGTCTGTTACTTCTCTTATAATTGACCTTGATTTGTCAATAACCTGGCCAAGGACAAGTGTAGGTAGTTAAGATTCTCAACAGAAAAAAATAGAATCAACGTAACTTAATAGTAAAGAAGTGTAAGACATGGATATATGTCTAACCTGAGGTATGAAACTGCCACTGCTGTGTAGAAAAACAATAACATAGCAAAACAAAGGACCATTTATAGAGAAAAAAATCCTTCAAATGTCATTTCTAAATGTTTGTGTTTAAATGCAATAAATAAATAAATTCTGATGCTTTCTTGTGAAAATTCATCCATATCAGGACGAATCAGTTGGCCAAGCTTTAACACTGTCCATCAGCAATAAGTTGTCAAATGAGGCAGGCCAGGAGATCAGCACCTGCTCCTGCCATGCAGTTGACAGGTGTTAACCTGTCACTCATTCCTCAATTTGCCTCGCTACTCGCCACTGACTCCACGTTTCCGGTGAGACCAACCTGAACACACAGCTTTCCACCAAGAAGGCAAAACTCATTTAGAGCGATGACGACAGTAGCTAAGGTTTTGCAGCATTTGCTATGTTCGTCACGTCCGTGAATAAAAGGACCTATTCCTATCACGCTAATAATGCCGGGCTGCTCATGTCACGCTCAGCGCTGGCATGGGGGCGTCTTGTGCATGTCAGTGAGATAAGAGAATAGCAGGGTGCATGTTCACATGCCTTATCGGACTACGCCAGGAGAGGGTTTTGCCTGCTGTTTACAATGCTGCAACCTCAAAGACACAAGTGCAAAATATGCATGTGATGCAGGTGGGTAAGAAAGGAGGAGAGAGGTGTGGGCTACAATAAGAAAAGGTAATTTTCATAATTAAATTAAGTCTTAATAAACTGTTTAACACTGAATATAGAATGTAAATATATGTGATGCAGTCTAGAGTTTGAATAACAAAATGGAACATTCCCAACACTCCGTACACTAAACTCAAGAGCCACCACATTTGAAAAATAACAGGATATTTGCCATATGTGGATATATGATCCTTGTAACAGGATAGTTTTTAATACATCTATCCCTGACACGTTCCCTCATGATACTATGTGTTCTCTGCTCTAGGCAATGTAATGAAGTCAAAAAATAATTCCCTAAAGTCTTTAACATAACCTCTTACTGCAAAAGCCATACATCTACAGCTGCTTATAAAGGAGTAATACCCCTGGCTCTACAGATAAGTCAAGGGCACAGAGTTAAACTCAGGCCTTATTCAGTGCTTCTACAAGCTCTCCAGTTCACTATCGGTAATCTACAGGTGAGTAAGCATGGGCTAGCAGACTGGAGTTTGGCAGACAGAGATAAGCAGATTCATTGACATGGGACACTTTGGCATCATTTCATTCCCAGACCTATTACACCTTATTGATCTCTGCTCCAGTTGCTTTCTAAATCCCACAACACAAATAAGGCAGCTGTTTTGACTCAGAAATTCTCGAAACCCAGCCTCGCCTCACTGCCAGACACTCGCTTCCAGCAACAGGATCAGTCCAAACATAATTTTAAAGTATTTTAGGTTAGTAATTAAAACTCCCCCTTGCGCTGTATCCCTATTAACTCGACTTTTGATCACCCGGTGGCTTGATATACAGAGTGGGCGGTTTCAGTAAGCATGCAAATTTGAATTTTGTCTTCCGTCTACAAATAAAATGTTGCAAAACATCAAGGAGTCTGATTCGTTTAATCTCTGAATCCTTGCTCATTTAGGTAGTTACGTGCGAACACACACACACACACACACACACACACACACACACACACACGTAAAACACAACATTAGGCAATGTTTGATTGATAAAAGGTGTCTGCTAAACATAAATGCCACCATCAGCTCTGAAAAGAAAAATGAAAGGCTTTAACTTTTGAATAAACTTTTGATTTAACCAAAACACCAAACTACATCTTGCATGAAATTAAAACAATGGGGCTTGCACAGCTGAACAAATGGTAAATGGAGGGAGAAGAAAGGTAATAGCTGCCTTAAAGGCCCTTTGTCATCACAATAAAATGACAGAGGAATGAAGAGAAAAACAGAACTATTCAGCGTGACAAACAGAGCCATGCAAACATCAGAGATGTGCAGATTAACAGGGGAAACAAATGGATGCTGGCAGATCACAGCATTAACCAACAAGTAAGATTGTGAGGAATAAAAAGAGTGACAATACTTATTCTTACCTCAGCAACATACGAGTAATGTGCAAATGTGTAAAAGAGGATCCGTGCAGAAACACTGTCAGCCTGTTGTTGGTGTCAACCTCTTAGAATGGCCTTAGGTCACCTGTAATGATCAGTTTGCTCTTTAAAAAAGCCAAAAATCCAACCTTTCTATTACAGAACGTGTTCAATTAATATAGTCTGTATTTCCAAAAGCATTTAAAAAAGTATATTTGTAATTATACAAAACAAAAATGTAAATCAATAAGTTTCCAGTCAGTAACACTTACATTTAGTTATGCTCTTGCATATTTTACCCTAACTGCCTGCAGTACCTCCCTGTGGTGTAAACTATTGTGTCCTTCTAAATAGTTCCACACAATCCTACCATAGTACAATAGTATAATTTTCAGTCAGTGTCCTCTGTTCAGAACCTGCTGTTCTGGCATTCAATATTACTTGCAATATAAATTGGAGTGGATGCTCACACACTTACACAATCCATTTCATAATGCATGACCTATTTCTCTCAGAGGTAATTGTAAACATGACGTCACCACGGGGCTCTTGTGCCGACTGTCTCCTGCCTGCTAGCATCTCATCAGGCTTTTCAAACTTCATTCATGCCAGACTGGACTCGAGTTGGACTCCAGCCATATTAAATCTTAAAAGCTCCACAAATCTATGCAGGTGTCTTTAGTTATTTTCGTCAATTCGACTTCATTTGCAAGTTGAAGATAGATGGATAACTGATTTGTTATATGTGAGAACAACACAATGTCGAAATGAAAATGTTATATGTCATTTTTGCTGGCCTAAAGGCAAGTAGAGAGTGAGATTTCAGCAATCAGTTTACTACAAGCTACACTGTGTGACGTGGGCCACGGTACAAAATTAAGTGTCAGGCTATGTCTTCTTGGCACAGTCGTAATAACAGCTGGAGGACATATCTTCTGCTGCCACAAACCCTACAATGTTCTATATCTGTCTGGTTTATTTTGATTGTTTTCTACCAATTGGACGGAAGTTACAGCAGGAACCACATACTAAGTAAGTGATTTTAAATTTCTTATAGTGTCACTCAGAATCTGGTCCCAGGCTGCCTTGGTTCACAAAACCATTATAAAGGTGGAGGTCTCACACAATGCAACAGAGCACCACTGTTCTGGCTCTGGGATCAAAGGCCTTCCTTATTCTTTCAAACTATACAATTTTTGTCTGGCAAAGCCTGACATTGCACAGTTTAGCATGTGGAACAAAGTCAAAATAAGGGTGAAGGAGGTCTGAATAAAGCGTAATGGACCTTACCTATCTACACTTATTAATTGTCACTAGCTGTGACTGGCACTCTGCTGTCTAGCTAAGGTTGCATTTCCTCTGCAGCCTAGCAATGTTACAGTGTTAACTCTAGACTTGTTAACCCAAATTTTCTCCTGAGGTAAGAAGAGCCACGTTTTTTTGAGAGTCTGATAATATTCTGTCAGTATTTATGTGTTAGTTGGTCGTTATGCTGTGCAGTAGCTTTTTGACATATCTTAGCTAACATTAGCTAACTACTAGTGCTATTTTGTAGTCACTTTTTAGTTTGGTTAGTGCTGCACGGTAACGCTTTCATCTTGTTGATTGCTGTGGTTTGATAGTTTGCGTATTGTTGGTGTTCTGAGCTAGCTTTGTTTTTGGTACTGCAGTGCTCCTGTATGTCTTCATTGGATGCTCAGTCATCCAGGTAAATAAATCCCAAAAGGTTCTGTTCATCTGGACTTGGCGTTTTCAATGGGAGAAACACGTCATCACTCATCCAAGTGACCTTCTCAGTCTCAGCTGACTGCAGGTTTCCCCAACGTTATAGACAGTACATTTGCACAATACCTGAAACCAGCCCACTGAAAGAACAATAATGGGCTGTGACATCATTTCTTTGATCATTAATATGCAAATTTTCATGACCACTGGTTTCAGTTGTTCTGCAAATGTATGATTTATATCACTACACAATGTCTGAAAAGTCAATTTAGTTTCATTTATGTAGCACTAAATCACAACAAAAAAGTAAAGGCCCTGCACTATTAGAGACACAACATAGGTTATATGCCCATTCTGGGAGATAGTAATGATATCCAGAATGCCTGTGTTAGCTGGCTTGACAAAACCTAAATCCTCAATCAACCCTAGCTATCTGCTTCAGACTCTGTGCATGCTCCCCTAAAAGGAGGTGTTTCACACGTCGTATAACTCTCCTTCTGTACAAAATGATCTCTGTGATTGCAGCCGTCTCCAATCAGAGACAGATTATCAGATAAAATGGTGACTAGAATTCTATAAAGATCATAAAAATATAACAATAAAAAGCAATTAAGAAAAGAAATTAATGCTGCAGAACACTGTTAATCAATGGATTTAACATTTTAATTTGAGTTAATAAATTTATTTTAACAATGAGTGTGCACTTGTAAAGCTCTGAAACTTTAAACTGTATATAGATTACTATCTCAGAGTCTAATAAAGGAGATGTAGAAATCACTTGAGTTTGTTGCCAGATCAAAAAGAAATTAATTTTATTGATTAAACAGCTCGTCTTGGTGTGTGTTCTGTGTCTTAGTGACTGGAGTTCAAATAGTTTAAAAGACCTAGTAGCAGATTAGAATCAAGCATAAAAACATTTCAACAGTTTCTGCATCACAAACTCAGTGCAAGCAAATTCAAGTGATAATATGATGCACATTTTGCAGCCTTACAGCAGGGCTTCATTCAGTGGTGTTAGCAAGGTACGGTTTAACAGTTTGTGCATATAAAATCATTACCTCAGGAGAGAATCTATATTTCACTTAGAATATGTTGAAAATAAAGAATCAGTGGAAACGTGTTGCTTCCAGCCAAGTTTAAGCCAAAACCCTGAACATAATCTGCTCCCAACCAGGTTGTGTGTTTAGCATAAGTTACCATGGTGATGTCGCCAGTTAGAAAGTGAGCTGCTTACATGGCACTGAAATTTCTGACTTTGAGCTCCATGATGCTCGCAAACCCATTAATCTCACTTTGTCGTGCACCCCTTCCAATGTCCACAAATTGAGTTTATCTGTTTAAGACAATGACAGCTCCTTCCAAAACATTTGTTGAGACATCAGGGATCACTGCTTCACTTTAGCAAAATAAGTGTTTGCTTTTTGTGTGTTTCATTGCTTCTGTATCAGGTGGTTGTAATGTGCATGTATTTCCATATGGATTGCTATAAATTTTAGATTGCTCTCCTGCAATGGTTGATATTATTTTCTTTAGTTTTGTGAAACTGTGGCCTTTGAATTGTATATGCTAAACTAGCTTTGTGCACTAAGCCTCAGATTAATCTGTTCTGTGAAATTTGCTGATGACTTACTGCATATAAGTCTTTTGCAGAAGGATGGCTCTTGTGCTATTTCTAAGCTGTTAATTTAATTATTCTGCTGTATGGCAAATATTGACTGCCGGCATAAAATATACAGTAACAAGTCTTAAATGTCATTATTAACAATTACCTCGGGATACTGAGGCGGGTATAAAAATCAAGCAGTGTATCCTGAAATGAAAAATATGGACTGAATATAACATACTTTGAATTTGGCTATATTTAAACATAGGCTTCACTTTCATTATGCGTTCACATTTTAAACTTGACCAAAATTGGCTCCTTCACAACTGAACATAATTACATTTAAAATGACCAGTCTATTATCACTTTCATTTACAATATATCATATAGAACAAAGCTAAAGACGTTCTAATGAAGTACCACAGTACCTGCTTGTCAGGAAAGATATCACTTTTTCATGTGGACTTGCTGCAATAATACATTAGGGCCTTTTTGTCTGACAGTCAGTGAATGCAGTGAAAGATAATTTCTGTGTATCTTCAGCAAAAAGAAAGGAGAATGGCCCAAAGCATTACCATATTATACTTTATTTAGTTTAGCTTAACCTTTAGACTTAATTATAACTATTTTTCCTACTGTGCCTGGAAGAAATGCAAAGAGGCACAAATCAATGTTTAGAGGAATGCTCCCTAACTGATGATGATCCATAATCACGTTTGGGCCTCTGTGTTATCCAGTCCGACACGTTCCTCTTCACTTGTACTCCTCTCACTCAAACTGTTATCAGTAAAAAGCCCGACAGCGGCTCTCTGTTTCTCGGTCCTTGTACGTGTCTTTGTCAGTCCACGTCTCAGCATTCGGACAAGCCGCTATCGGAAGAGGTTGCTTCCTCGCCATTACTTCCACCTGTGTGACAACAGCCGGCGTTATCTTCTGTAGTGACGTGAGCCCATAGCTGAGTTGCTGATTAATAGACACGGGGTCACGTCACCTCCTTCACTCCCTGTCTGTCTCTCGCTTTTTCTTCTCTCTCCCACTGTCTCATTCACTCCGTTTGTCACCATGTGAATGAGATTGGAGCGGGCAAGTTGAACCAGTCGCAGACAAAATTAGTGTTGCAAGAACAAGGTCATTCCTAGGTGATAAACATTAAGTGTGAATAAATGTTTTTAAAACTACTCCCTCTTGGGGACTCAGACACAGCCACACCAAAAGGCGCACACACGCCTGCTTGCACGCCTACACGCACGCATACACACAGTCTTTTCCTCTGTTTTTAATTAAAAGCCTGAGTGACAACGTGGCCTATTTCTGCCGTGGCACTTTCAAATTGAGAGAGAGAGAGATAAGACTTGTATTTAGGGGGCCTTATCATACTCATCTATTTACTGCCGGTAATTTTTCTTTTCTTGCCTTACAAGAAAAGTGCAGCCAGAAAAATCCTCCTCTATCCTCTAGGTTTCAAATCTCAAAAGCAAAACTATGTGTCTTTCTGGCGTTCTAAATCCTCCTTCTGCCCCTGGAACATGGAGTACAAGAGTGAGAAATGGAGACAATGGATTTTGCCCATGTCCTAATGCGCTTTCCATCTAAGCTGTTATATTGAGTCAATATCCTACCAGCCCAATGAATGATTAACATGGCTGTTTTTGCAGTGTGCTCTGGTTCTGGGGTGTTTACTCCACAGTAGGGCCAGGTCTGATGTCTAAACATTGTCATTTCTGAGCCCAGATCCATGCAGGATGCATAATGACAGACCAACATTAAAGCCTCTACAGCACCAAAGAATCTGTTTCTCCTCGGTCTATTTTTGCATCCCAGTAAGGAGTCACTTGATCCTACCTCCTTCCTGACAGTTCAGCAACTGGATATCATTTTGTGTCTGCCTGTAAGATTAGCATAAAAGTAAAAGGGAAAGCATTTTACTCTGAGAACCAAGTGGAGATATGACAAGCTCTGAAACATTTATGCTTGGCTTTGATTTGTTTGGCCTGGTTTGTGTCTGGTATGTCTGGAGGCAAGGCTTAATCAAAAGAAATGTACCCATATTGCTTTGGAATATATTATGTAATGCCATTCATACAGTGCAGCGGATGACTGAAGTGCATTTGTAAGCAAATGAGTTGCATTGTTTGTGGCTTTAACCTTGACAAAGGCGACCTATGATAATAAAGCATTTGTCAGAAAGCCAGCCCCACTCTGAGCAGCTTCTCCCTCTTAATGTGAGATGTGGTTGCGTCGTCACCACTAACATTCAGTCTTCATTCACGCTGAACGGTTGTGCAGCCAGACTCGTACACAGGTAACATATAGCAGACTTGTCATGGTATGGCAATTTAAGTTAAATTTCTGAAAGACCTTCATATTTTAGCTGTTTCATGGCCCATTAAACTCTCACATTGCTTTAGCAGGGATTTCTTCAGTGCAGGCTTGTTAGTTAGGCTGTTTGTCTATATTTCAGACGGATTACAGAACAGCTACAAAGCTGAGTTATTGTGTATTTGTATGTAGAGCAAACATCTTGACCACTTTCTTTGTATTTTGACTTTGCAGCTTGGGTGCATTTTTTCTTCTTCTTCTTCATATTCTTCTTTGGGCTGCTCCCATCAGGAGTCACCAAAGCAGATCATCTGCCTCCATCTTGCCCTACTCCCAGCATCCTCTTCTGCCACACTAACTCTCTGTGTGGCCTCCTTCACGACATTATAAATGCTCTCTGTGGTCTTCCACTTTTCCTTCTGCCCCGCAGCTCCATCTTCAACATCCTTTGTCCGCCGTATCCAGAATCCGTCCTCTGGACACATACAAACCATCCAAACCTTGCTTCTCTAACTTTGTCTCTAAAACACTTAACCCGAGTTGTCCCTCTGATATTATTATTTCTCATTTACAGACAAATTCATTCAGTTTGATGGTTGCACATAGTGTCACATATAAAGATAAGTAAGATTGTGTTTTGATATACTTAACCCCTGTTTTAAACTGCATCGTGATTACATGGTACATTACATTTTGGATAACATTTAATTTTTCCATCCACATTTGTGATTGGAGCTGAATTTTGTTACTGTCAGTTAAAATGGCAGTTTTCACCCAAAGAAAAAAAATTATCTGGGGCGAATTGACAGTAACACGAAACTTGTGTCTGTTGTCTGGTGCATCGATGCAAGCTGGCATCGGTGTCAAGCAGGGACAACGATACATCATTGTTCAACATTTTTTCATAATGCTAAAGATATTTTCTCTGTCTTTTAGTAGTTCAACAACACCAGGGAACAATGGATAAGGGAACAGTTTCACCTTTGCTGTGGGAGGATCCAAACCAAGTTTTAAGTTCATTTTTTTCAATCTTTTGAAAAGGTTCATATTTCTGAATCTGATTTTGCATCATTTGGAGCAAATGCTGTTTTTGATTATGTCCAGGCTTTGCAGGCAGATTTAACAGATGCATTTAAAGAGCCTGTATATCCTTTGGAAACCAATTTTTTAAGACATTTCAGATTGTTCCTACAGCTGGTGAAAATTACCCGACTCTGGCTGCGTTATGCAGTAAAATCAGTTTTAGATATTTACAATGAAGATTTGTTAAATGTAAAATTTATTCAACATTTAGATGATGATTTAAACTTGAACATCAGCTGATTACACACCAGTGAATAAATACATAATTATGTGACAAATGTTTTTGATCCACACAAAACCCATGACCTTTTACTGTTAACTAAGTGAACAGTGCTAATACACATGGAGGAATTCATTCATTAAAATGATTAATTAGTTAATTAATTAATCAAAGAGTTGAAGTACAAAAGGAGTATGTGCAAATATGAACAATAAATAAAATGCACTTCTGAGAAGTGCAGTTTTACAGTTTTGAATGAAATACAACCCTGCAAAGTAATCTTAGACTGTCTTGTCTACCATTGTTAAATTATTTAAATGAACAACATATAAAGACTAACACAGCTAATCACAATTAAAATTAAATGATGAAATATATATATATAAAATATACAATTCAATGTAATGCGTTAGTCTTTTTGGATTTGCCCCCATTTACAACCACAACCTTCTTCTTGTTTTCCCTGTCTATCTGTATTCTTTGAATTGGAGATCTTAGCTTAGTTATAGCATCCTGTACTATACCACTGTGTCCTTGAGGTTCTGTCCATTTCTCCTCCCGTACTGCCATTTCCTTGCTCCCTCACCCATTCCCCCCTCCGCACAGTGGGAAGATTTTCTAATATCCATTACTTCCACCAGGGTCAGTGCAATCCCACTGGGTCCGCCAAAGACTTGGCAGGTGCCGATAAGGGCCTTGCTCCAGACACTGTAATAACTTAACAAATCCCTCCATGACCCAGAATCCCCTTCACCAGCATGGCATCCCACTATTTTCCATAAAACTATTAAAATCTACCTGGTGTCATATTGGGAGAGGCGACCGTGGGGTTGCAGTGCACTCTATGCCTTGCACATCTCAAAGCTTTCCTGTTAATACATAAAACCCAACAATAAACTATAAATAGAAAGGGACAGCATTGCCATTCAATACCTGCTGTCAGCATGTTGCTGGGACTGAGTTGGTTCATGGACTTCATGAATAGCTTGTCAGAATATCTGTGATTTAACCAGGCATTTAAGGCATGCAGTTTAAATTGCAGCCTGTCTTTCATACCTAAATGTTTTTTCATCCATTACTTCACTCTATATTGCGTTCCACTCACACACGTTAGGTCATTTTGGCCAGGCCTCCTGGAGCTCTTATCCGATAATGATACCCGCTTCAGTGGGTATCAGGCCACAGCTCCACCCATTTCGTTTTCCCCCTCCTTACACCTAGCTTTCAATCTGTCAGTCATGCTTTAGCCGCATTCAAGTGGCAATAGTGTTAATGATTCATTTCCCTTGTAATCCCTGCTCAGGCTGATAAGCTCATGACGGCTGCCGTTATTTGTGGCTGTTTTCCATTGTTTGCAGTGTTAAATTAAGCCTCAACAATCCATCCGCTGAGCCTCTGTGAGCAGAAGAAAAACCCATAGGCACGGGCTGCTCTAATAGATTAACTAGCCATACTGCACAAAGAAGGTGAAAACATCTGTCTGTTATCAGTACTGTTTC
Organism: Hemichromis elongatus; assembly: GCA_015108515.1. NCBI lineage: Eukaryota > Metazoa > Chordata > Actinopteri > Cichliformes > Cichlidae > Hemichromis > Hemichromis elongatus. The sequence continues at coordinate 20,037 of VUQR01000098.1, read as the reverse complement.
TTCATGTGAGTCTTTTACTCAGTTAAACGAAAAGAGTCAATGCCTATGATTTATTTCTAAGGTTAATTTAGAATCAAAAAACCAAATCCATATCATTCTGATGTTAAATTTTGTAATGCATGTCAAAACCATAAGTCAGTAAAGCTTTGATTTGTATATATTTTTAAAGGTCCTACAATTTACCCTCTTGAAAATGTAATGTTATTTTCACATGTCTGTGGAATATATATTTCAAACCTTAAATATATATACTGACAAAGCCTTAGAAGTGATACTGGATCTGCCACTGCACCTGCCCTTTAAAGGACGAAGTCTATGAAGCAGGCATTAAGAGTTCTGATCTCATCTGACATCATCTGGTACTTCTTTCTCTTTTACTCATTTAGTAGAGCCAAAAGTCTCAGTGTGGTCATTGTTTTTAATATTTGTGAATACTGTATTCATTGGTAAATACTATTGTAACAAACCCACAGCAGACCCGGGTGCACGTTCATGCTTTGCAGCATACTTTATTAGCACACACAGAGCTGCAGCTCCCCCGCTGCAAGCTCAACATTACCACAACAAACCCCATCACAGGACCCGGTGCAATACTTAAGGCGGCGGGGCATGATTGCGGATGCCGTGCAGGGAAGGCGGACGCACCTGCACGGCATCCGCAATCATGCCCTATATATACTATATGCCAGTTTAACTGACAATTTGCATTGATATACATAAATATAAGAACATCGAGTAGGACAGAAACAAACACATGTAAAAGGGTCCGAGTCCTAAAAGTGCCCAAAATTCATCATTGTCTTTTACGAAGTAAAAATTTCATTTGCATGTGGCTCTTACCCAGGTGCTTGCAGTTAAGAATAATAATAATGAGAGTTTTTTATCCATGCTACATGCTAACAGGATTTTCCTATCGTGCTTGGGTTATTACTACCAAAGGAATTCCACTGGGTCTCTTCAGATGACTGAATACATGATAGGATCAGTGTGATTATTTTCAGGTTATTTTTAAAGTACTTTCACCCCTATAGTTACAGCCAGACAGACAGCCTGACACTGTTACTAGATTTGGAATGTTTCATTCACGAAAGACTCTAAATTCTATGGATTCTAGGTTCTACCTTACAATATAAAGCGCCTTGAAGTGACTGTTGTTGTGATTTGGTGCTGTATAAATAAAATTTAATTGGACTGAACTGAATTCTAAAAAACACAAAACAAAAAAGTTTTCTGGTAGAACACTGAGGGGTTATGATTCTACAACCAGCTTAAATCAATCAATCAGTCATGCAATAACATAAACTTATCTAGGCAGCAGTTAACAAATACAGTGCCTGGTTTAAAAAGGTCATCACCTGGATTTAACTAAGGTACGAGCCTCCTATTGGATAATTACTGCATGGGCGATTATCTTTCAGCTGGTAACACGTTATTTAACCCCAACTGGTGCAATGAGTTGCTTCTCATTTCATAAACAACCATGTCGAAAAGCACATCTTGTAGTCGTGGAAAAGATGTTAGTGTGTTTGAGAAGCGTCAAATAATTAGCATGCATCAAGCAGAGAAAACATCTAAGGAGATTGCAGAAACTACTAAGATTGGGTTAAGAACTGTGCAACGCATTATTAAAAAGTGGAAGGATAATGGGGACCCATTGTCTTCAAGGAAGAAATGTGGCCGGAAAAAAATCCTGAATGATCGTGATCGGCGATCACATAAACGTTTGGTGAAATCAAATCGAAGAAAAACAACAGCAGAACTCAAGGCTATGTTTAAATAATGAAAGTAAGAGCATCTCCACATGTACAATGTGAAGGGAAATCAAGGGATTGGGACTGAACAGCTGTGTAGCTGTAAGAAAACCACCAATCAGTGAGGCAAACTGGGAAAAAAAAGGCTTGAGTTTGCTAGGGAGCATAAAGATTGGACTATGGAGCAATGGAAGAAGGTCATGTGGTCTGCTCAGTCCAGATTTACCCCGTTCCAGAGCGATGGGCCCATCAGAGTAAGAAGAGAGGCAGATGAAGTGATGCGCCCATCATGCCAATTGTCTACTGCACTGTTGGGGCAGTGCTATGATCTAGGGTTGCTGCAGTTGGTCAGGTCTAGGTTCAGCAACAGGATGTACTCCAAGAATGAGGTCAGCTGACAACTTGACTATACTCTACCAGGTTATTCCATTAATGGATTTATTCATCCCTGATGGCACGGGCATATTCCAAGATGACAATCCCAGGATTCATCAGGGTCAAATTGTGAAAGACTGGTTCTGGGAGCATGTGACAGCATTTTCAGACATTGATTGGCCAGCACAGAGTCCAGACCTTAATCACATTGAGAGTCTTTGGGATGTGCTGGAGAAGGCTTTGTGCAGCAGTCAAACTCTACCATCATCAGTGCAAGATCTTGCTGAAAAACTAATGCAACACTGGATGGAAACAAACCTTGTGACATTGCAGAAGCTTATCAAAACAACGCCACAGCGAATGCGAGCCGTAATCAAAGCTAAAGGCGGTCCAATGAAATATAAGTGTGTGACCTTTTTTTTTGGTGGTGACTTTTTGTTTTGGCCGGGCAGTGTATGTTGTGTGTTCTATAAAATAATGTTTTAACAGCAGAATGTGGTTGGGCTTGACAAAATCCAAAAATTTGCTTCAGTTGTTCTATTACAAAGGGTTGCTTGACAGCAAGTTAAGTATTTTAAACAGAGCATACACTTGTAGCAGGTTAAAAAAAATTCTCATTGGCTTGTAAAGCTTGTGGGCCTGATAGTCATCAGGTGCTTAGAAGAAGGCCACATTTCTTAAAACACTATAAATAATTATGGGTTTCTCCAGTATGGTACAGGGTCTTTATCTTATACTATAAAATGCCTTGAAGTGAATTGAATTAAATATTAGAAAATAATTATGGGATCTAGAAATTGCTAAATACCGATGATGCCCCAAAGCATAATTACGTCATCTTCAGTCATTTTTCAAAATCTTGGGAAATAATAAAAGTTCCATTTATGCAGAATAGTGCTGGTTAACAAAATATGCATTCAGGTGTGATTTCATCTCAACCAAACATGTTTTTAAATGCTAAAACAAACCTCTGCTTGCCTTACTTGAGAAAGTGAGTCAAATTGAATCTCTAGTATTCTAATCATCACATTGTGCCTGTCAGAGCAAGGTGAACAACGGCCCCCTCATAAAGACATCAAGCTAAACATCAGTGAACCGCGCCATGGGTAATAACAAGTTTCATGAAGCCATAAATCTGCCTAATCTAATGATTTGGCTCACCTGCTGCACTACTTTGATGTGTCATGTGCCCACTTGTCATTTCAAGGAGATGTGCCGGCTTGATGTCAGTGGCCTCCCTCAACTGGACAGATTTATTTTTGTGTATGACTGGATGTCTTTCTGATTTTTAATGTGCGCTGCAGGGAAGCAGAAATTCTCAAAGTTACGTTGTCGTCATTATCCTCCGTGGAGTTGGTATATTTTAATCAGAATTTGGGATTCTATTTGGATTTTTTATTATCATACTGGTTAAAGTTTTCCCTTCCTTTTTTTGGCTATCACGATCATTCTGTGTAATTAAATTATTTTAAAAGTTCTTGTGATATTGTTGAGTCTTTCTGTCATAGTATTTGAATTATGTTTACTGTCTGATTTTAATGGTTTATGTCTGTTCACTTTGTAAAGCCTGAAATATGAAATAATTGCGAGATTTTTTTTTTCCCAAATGAAGTGCTTACTAATCCCTCTAATAATTAAAAATAAATAAATAAATATTAATCTGCATGTAAATTTGTGTAAATTTTGCTACATCCAGCATTTGGAATTTTTTTTTTTGCAATTAGTTGCATAAAAATGTGCAATTTATTCATGTTTTCAATAACTCACAAAGAATCATGTATCAAATATGGCTTAAGGGGTTAAGACTTGTGAGTTAATGGATTTTATTTAAGGTGCCCCTGACATTATTAGAATGCTGCCCTTCCTTAGAAAAAGACTACAGCAGAACCTTAGACAATTGCTACCTTAAATAATGATAATAGAACTCTACTGAGACTTCAGAAGGGAAGTACTGGCCCTGGATCATGATGTGAAATTTTGTTCCATTTCCCCAAGATATTCGGGATTTCATCTAATTGAATGGACACTGTCCAAAGTTTCAAACAAATGACCACAATATATCCTCAACAATACATCCTGATGGCAGTTTGAACAAACAGTTCCCACCCAACACTGGGGACACATTCACCATTTGGTCTTTCTTTCCTGAAGAACCTCTTTTTTTTTTTTTAGAGGCAGCGTTTCTCCATCATAATAAAAGCTTGCATTTATGGGAGGTTGCCAAGTGTTTTGAAAGTCACCTTACTTGCTGTTTGTAGGAATATTAAAAAGATCTTTCATACCCTTTAATACTTTACTCTCATAAATACATGCAAACATAAACAAGCACTCAAGTTTACATTTTTGAGTCTGCAATAACAATTACCACTGCAGTTTTCTATTAATTGGTTCATAGTACTGTTTTTTGTCCAAATAATTTCTGCCTGGTATCTCAGAGCACAGATTTAATGAAAAAGCTTTTAAACTTAGATCAAACCTTTTTAATAATATTTTAAAATGGTACTATTTTGCTCACGTTTAGTGTCCTTATAAGTGAGTCATATCTCTTTTGGAATCATAAAAAAAATAGATTACATTTATATAAACATTTTTCTGTCTTTTTTGTCCACACTTTAAAACTCACATTCAACTGTTTACATACACATTCATACAACACTTTTATTTTATACATAGAGCACTAATCCTCTCACACACAGACATTTATGACACATCCTGGCCAGTATTAAGCCAAAATTATGCTTCAGTAGGGTAGCGCAAAGGCAGTCCGTGGGCAGTCACGAACTGCCCGTCTACCTGCAGAGAGTGTCTGTTGTTGATTGAGCCAGTGTACAAAATATGTGGTACTATTGGTCTGCAGGCTACTGTTTGTGCTGTTGTAAGTCCACCTGACAGCCACAGAGAAGAGTTAAGTTAAAACATACGAGTAGTTTAAGTGAATGTGAGTGTTAAAAACAATGAAAATGGAGCCACTATATGTATTTTGCAATACTGTATTTTTTGATCATTTGTCTCTCATGAGCTATGCTCTTTCCTTCTTTATCCCAGCCCACAAACAAGTCTTACTTGTCCAGAGATGTGCTGTTGCTGTTTTGGGGGACTGCATGGGAGCACATTTGTAGTGAGTGATAACCCCTCTCTGTACTCTGTCTGTAAGGAAATCCATACGCAAACACACATTTGCATTTCCAAAAATTACACACTCAAAGCTGAAAGACACCTCGGCTTGAGGGCTAAAGAAGCTCAGTATTAAACCACTAGTCTTGAAAGACATGGACATCAGTTTTCTATGTATTGAATCACAGCCCGTAAGGGATAATACTCTATAATGTGGCTTTTAAAAAAATTGCATAGTTTGTATTGATGTAACATAATTTATATTTACTTCCTCCAATGCTTCTGAGCTGAAATATCCTCTATGAATCAGATCTTTCAGTATAGTGTTGCTTATAGTGTTTTTGTTGTTCCAGTGAGTAGACATGCTTTCTTAAAGCTCTTTTTTACTCTTCATATTGGAACACAACCAAAAGTTCTCAGCATTTTTTAGATTATCTAAATGCTGTTACAGGATGCTACACACACACATATATATACACACACACACATATACATATATATATATATATATATATATATATAGCAATAGAAACAATCTGGATATTTACAAAATAGACAATCACAGCATAGGAGTTTGAAAGAAATATATGAAAGAAATGTGGCGAAATATAATAATAAATTTTAAGTAACTCTGAAATTAAGTTTTGCATATAAACATACCTTAGTTTTGGGACTTTGACTGGTTTGGGTAACTTTTAAAAAAAATTTAATATACGACTTTTCAATATTTTTAAGCTACGGAGACTTGAAAATTATTGACTGAAAGTGATTAAAACTATCCACACTGAAATTAATTCAACTTTTCACTGGGTACTTAATTTCTAATCACTCGGGTCCATTTTATTTAAATCTAGACGCTATGGGAAAATGTGTGCATGAACAAAGTTGCATAATTGCTTGAGTGTAACATAATAATGCACATTGCAGTATGATTTAAAAAAACAAAAGAGAAAGAAAGGTTTTACCTGACGTTTTAGCATGTCCTTGCACAATAGGTAAGACGTGAATCCCTTCTTCAGTTTATCCCAAGTTCTTAATCCTATTTAACAGAAAAGCAAAAAAATTGCAAGACGCAAGTCACGGAGTGGGCCTTTTCCAACAGTACCCGACCTGCAGTTACTCTTGTTTATGTAACGCTGAACTATTTTCAACAGCAACGTACATACTCCGGGGTAATCATATAGCGTTGAGTGCGGGAACAAACACCGCGATAGAGAGACAGAGTGAAACTGCGCTAAATCAGTTTCTTGTAAAGTCTCGAGCGACTGAAATCACAACAACTCAACTCTCGACCTTAACATTCCTCCTGTGTGTGCGAGTTTCATACCTCAGCTCAACTTTTCCCCATCAAGACCGAGTTGTTTTTAATCCTCTTTAGTCGTCGTTCGTCGTAGTCGTCGTCTTCATGCTCTTGCAAAGTATATCCCCTCCATGTTGACGAGAGGTTGGTTAGCTTAAAAAGGGAAGACGGACGCGCGACACCAAACTCAGAAACGTGTGGAGACTTCGGGGAGAAAACGTTAAACTCGTACGCCCTTCCAGACGTTGGCTCACACAGCAGCCGCGGTAGTAGCTAACGTTAGCGTGGCTAGCTTGGCTGTTTTAACCCTAAAACGCGGCACCAAGTTCAGCCAGCCCATTAACCGTTCTGCAGCCGAGCGCAACGAACGAGCCGCGGGGGAATCGGTTAACACGCAACACTCAACAGGCAAACGCACGCGCCAGAATGATTATAACACAATAACAGCGACAATACTCATGTGAGATTTAGGCTATCCCTCCTTCTTCAGGACCCAAATAGATGGCCATTACTTTTTTTTTTTTCTCTTTTTTGTTATGCACCGCCCCCTCCCTAGGACCTCTACGGGAAAGAGGGATTCCCCCCCCAGCCCCTACGGCAACCAATCACGGTTGGGCTCGATGCGTCTCCTGCGTCGTGGTTGGCCACGCGTCTCTTAAGCTGTAATCTGTTCGGTCAGCTCCAGTGCCCGTAACTCAGAGTTCCGCCCCCCTCAAACAGGGGTGTGTCGTGACGTCAAAGGTAACGAAGAGGTAAACAACTTTGACCGCGTGAGGTTTAAAGCGACACCGTTTGTCTGTGATCTCTGATTCAAAGGAGACCCGGTGTGGGGATTACCGTGCTAACATTAGACACGGTATGTCGTCCCAATAGGTGGAAATTGCCTCTCGCGGGCCGTGTTTCTTTCACCTACACAGGAATGTCTTTGTTTGCAGCTACGTGCAATATGAGCAATATTGATTAAAAACGTAAATACTGCCACAACACCCACGCAAACGATAACACACATCTGAAACAATAACACGAATTCAGTTTGGCTCAAAATCTTTTATTTTATGAATTTTATCCCGCGATTTTTTGACACTTCGCAGATGTGTGCAATGAGGCGTGCGTATCGGAGGGGTGTGTCTACTCTGCAGTACACTGGTAGGCTGGAGACGCAACGTCGCTGCATGGCGATGTTGCCATACATTTACAATACACGAGAGGGGGCCGAGTGTAAAAAAAAAAAAGGATTACGCACCTCCACTACACGCTTTCACAAGCAAAATACGGTCAGTGTGTTGTGCTCTGGTCCATTTATTTTATTTTTTTGTATTTATTTTTCAATTATTTGTTTAATTTGTCTTAATTTGAGTTACGTTTCTTCGGAAACCGGCGTTGTGCGTAAATAATCTCTGGGATGTGGTTAAAATGGTAGTGTGTGTGTGGTATTAGGGCAAGCGGTGGGGGGCCTGAGTGAAGGTCAGAGGTGTGTCTGTAATGTAAACACCATAAAGGTCTTAGATAGGGAGGGGGAGGGAAAGAGAGAGGCGGCCTATCCGGTCCCAAGTATCCTTTTCCAACTAATTGTAAAAACAACCGGCAGATCTGTGCACACTACAAAATCTCAGTGTGGCTATTGCATATGATATTTTGCAGGGGTGGAAGTACCGAATTACAAATAGTAACGTTACTGTAATTAAGTAGATTTTTTGGGTACTTATACTTTTATGAGTCATTTTTTAAGTGTGTAATTTTACTCATGCTTGAGTACAATTTACACCATGTAATCTACTTCGCTACTCATAAAATCAAAAGTCGCTACTGAGTACGCCCACAATTTGAAATAATATTCAAACCTTACATCTGCATTTTTGCAGCCAATAAGGCCGTGCAATCGTGACCGTGCCAATTTAAGACGTAAGCAAAGAATAAACTCTGCTGCAGCAGCAGGCACAGGTGTCTAGAGGTACTACACGCTGGAGTATAAACGAATGGAAGATTTGGACTCAAAGAAGCCAAAATGGAGTCAGAAGACAACACTGTCAACCGTGAAAACGAAAAGACGGAGGACGAATGCCCGTGGCCGTACCTGGAGGAACTTTTCATGTACAGAGGGAGAAAAGGAGACAGGGTCCAGATGCACTGCAAACTTTGTTTGACCTCTACAGTGATAGTGCATTCGTATGAATGTTTTAGCTTATTATTTGGACAACCACCGTCATTAAAATAAATTACATCTTTTCTCATTTAAAACTCACAGGCCTACAATCAGCTGGCCTAAATAAAAAAAACAAAACAAAACTGGCCCACAGTGCTGAGCTGCATCTCAAATTAATCTTCCAGCTCTTAGTTTACATGTAGCAAAGCCCGACTATCATAGTGACATGGCTCCTAATCAGAAGTTATGTTTCCCGAAACATAATGTAGATTGTTTTTATTTGTTAGCTCTATGGGCAGCATTTTTTTTGTATGTGATCCCTTTTCTTAATTTAGATTGGCTCTATACACATATTTTGCTCTGTTAGTTATTTTTTAGGACCTGACTGATACTGAAAACTTTAGGCTGATACTGATAAAAAAGGAGTTACAATTTTTAGATACTGATACATATGTTGATACTCTTTTTAAAGGTAGTATACAGATTACAGAAGTTAGAATGTATACAGAAATACATTTTTTAAGCTGCTGATCACATGAAGATGACTTTGGTCGCAGCATAAAGTCAAATTCATGGTCTGTCCTGAATACTAAACTATCCTTTTTGAGAATTTTTGGATTTTAAGTTTGTGTGTTCAGAAATAATCACTGTAATTTAAATAACAACATTGTGTTATCTACTTGCAATTACAGCCTTGACATACATCAAAGAACATCTTGAAACAAGAGTGAGAATCGGCAAAGAGATTCATCTGATGAAGATGAATTCTTCTCCAGACCAATTTCCAGAAGGCTACAAATTGCAGTTGAGCTTGATGGTTATCTTGCTTGTGCCACAGAAACCATGGAGCTGCTGCACTCTTTCTCAGCCATCAAGAACCTCGCTCTTAAGCTGAACACAGCTGTGCCTGCTTCTGCTGCGTGTGAACGACTTTTTAGCTGTGCCGGTCTTCTCTTCACAGCCAAACGAAGCCAGATAGCCTCTGTTAATTTAGAAAAACCAGCTCTTGCTGAAACTGAATAAAAATTGTTCAGAACGTTAAGTGTGACAGAAATGTTATTTTGTCTAAGAGTTTAAGACATTTACCTGCCTGTTGTTCAGTGTATTGGGAAAAGTTTGAACTGTTCAACACATGTTCAGAAACATTTTTGTCATTGTTTTAACAAACAAAAATCCTCCTGTATATCTCAATTTATTTACAAAACAATTTACCTTTCTATACCTTGTTCATATGAGAAATGTGCTTGGAACATAGATATTTATACTGGTGAATCGAGTCGAATGCCTGCTTTTGACGAAACAATAAATCATCCATCCGTAAAAAGTAATTAATACTTTGAGTAGTTTTTGAGAAGAGTACTTTGTACTTTTACTCAAATACTTTTTTAACACCAGTACTTTTACTTGTAATTGAGTAAAATTAAACCACTGTAACTTTACTTGTACTTGAGTATGAATTTTGAGTACTCTTTCCACCTCTGATATTTTTTGTAAGCTCCTGTTCAAGACGTACAGTGTAATTTTTGCCGTTTTACAAGCCCTGTGTTTCACTGTAGAAATAATACCGCGTTAGGATTTATTGTACATGAGCGTTGTTTGTGCTACCTTTAAATGATAATACACACACACACGCACACACACACACCTTACAAAGTACACGCACATGTTGCATAGCCACCTCTGTTCATCAGATTGTATCACGTACTTTCCTGCCTCACAAGCCTTCCAATTATCTCTGCATTGATCTAGCAGTGCTCCAGCCACAGTATGTTGTGCACTGCTGTTCTGTTGTCTAAATCCCCTGTGAGTATAGCTTTGGCTCCAAAACAGCAAGATTTTTATTTTTTTTGCAACAAACATTCCCTAAATATTCTAGTCCATGCCTTGTCTGGCGGTTTTTACATTTGGTACCCCCTGTTTGGCAAAGGATTAGGCACAGACCACTAAATAATTTGACTTGAACCATAAAACCCAAAGGTATGTGCAGAGTTCATTGTCGACTACAGATGTATTTGTGCCAAGTTTTCTATCTGCACCGCAGAACTAGCATATCCGCAGCCCGCCAGCACCTTAGATATGCGTCATAAGCTTATTAGGTGTTGATTCATGTGCAGTAACTGGTAGTAAAGTGTGTGGGTGTTAGGTTAATGCTCATGGAGAGTTGATCCTTGTCCTGTGGCTTGGGCTATTTCCAAGTCTGGCACCAGCACTGGATCAAGCCATTCTGCTGCGAGGGGTTTATTTGGCTCCACAGCACCCATGTCAGACATGTATCCTGGCCCAGCCATTTTGTGTCCTCAGATGCTCCGGCCCTTCTCCGTGAGCTGGCTTGCTGTTTGGAAACCAGGAGAGTGGAAATAATAAATCAGAAACACTGACCCACTAAAACTATGGGAATAGTTTTCGTGGCACTAGTGCAGACACATAAATAACTTTCATAGTAACAGAGCTAAAACTGAAATATGCTCTTAGGACAGCTCGATTTCCCTTTTAGCTATTATGCCAGGACACCAGCTGATCACACAGCCAAGCTGCAATCAGGCTTTATATTTAGAGCATGTGCACCGATGGCATAATGAACACTTTGTGTATTATAATGCATTATGATATTTTTATTATAGCCACAAGTAAAATAATTTGCTGAAGTGACAAACTTTACAGAGCAACAGCAAATCTATTGTGCAACATAGTGCTGATGCACTGAAAGTGGAAAATTAATAAATTACAGAGGACATCTGAGGGACAGGCTTGTGGTCTGACAGCGATTGCAGAGCCTCCAGGGGAAGCCCAGCAATGGCACATGTGTCCGCCTTCCTCCCAAACAAACACATTCTACGTATCTTTTGAGACTTAGAGGAAGAAGAAATAGTATATCTAACAGTACTCAATTATCCATAGCAAACAACAGTGGCACCCTCGGGTCCCACCAGATCACGTAAAGTACTTGAGTGCTTTTGGAGCTACATTATGAAATCATGTGCTGATCTGCTAGTAGATGTCCTGCTGTGCAATGCAGCATGCATCCATGTTATGCCTATGAAACTCAGGATATCCTGCTTGAGGCACTGCCACCCTGTTCCACTTACATCTGTCATCATCGCATGCCTCGGGCTGCTGGTCAAAGCCCTCATGGGCTCACTTCCCTCAGCACTTTAGAACGAGCAGCAGATCAGCCGAGGGTTCCGGCACTTTAACCCCACAATGCACTATCTCTCTGAGAAAAGCAACAAACTGTAAGTGAGAAGATTGTTGATTACAACACAGCATTCATTATAATTCCCCTCATCCACAGGGGACGTGTCTGAGCACCATTATGTGAATCCTGGACTTGGTGACAGGCAGGCTACTGGTGGTGAAAGTGGGCACTTCCTCCACTGTTGTTCTCAGCAGTGCATGCTAACACCTACGGCAGTTCTCAGTGATCACACATATCGGTGGCAAGAGCCTCATGTTTATCGGTCTGAGAATGACACAACAGCCGCCACAGTTCTCACTGAAGAAGAAAAAAGTCTAAATATTTCTGCACTTCAACAACAGTCCAGCTTTTGAGGCAAAAAACACATATCTGGAAGCACAAATTACAAACATAACAAATGCATCTCTACATAAAATTTCATTTTAATATAGAGATGTAACATCCACATATTTCTTGTGATATGGTTTTATGTGACAAGAATGGAAGTAAATGCGGCCATTGCCAGGAAAGAATAGCCCCTTAATTTGGTGGCAGGGGAAGATGAACTGCATGATGCTGGGATTCAGGAAGCAGCAAGGACAAGGAGGAAACAACATGATCAATATGGGTGACGTGGAGTCAGCATTTTTGGTTCCTTTGGCTCAGTATTACCGAGTAATGTAAACATCAAATTCAACATGGCTCTGAACATCCTCAGAACCTTTGAAACTGCTCGGATGAGGGTAACTGCAGCAGCTGCATCACTGCATGGTGTCCAGGCTGCGCAACTCTGAACTGTAAAGCTATACAGCAGGTGATGTAAACAACAGTGTTTTTCAGCGGCAATAAATGGCCATCCCTACAGGACATTTACCACAGGGGATGCATGAAGAAGAGCTACAAAGTCTGGCAGAACCAAAAACAACCCAGTTCTCAACTTTGCTTTTTAAAAAAAAAAATCACTGCTAGAATTTAATTTTCAGAGCTAGGTTCAGAACAGTATAGCCATCAGCCTGGTAAATGAATAACTGAAAATATTCGATATCCGATTCAACATACAGCGCCTGTACTACTATGTACGAATTTCAATGTAACTTTATTTGTATGGTCTGTTGAAGTCAACAAAACAAATGCAGTTCTTATTATATGTGACTTAGACTTTAGTGATCTTTAGTCTGCATTCACTCGCTCACTTTATAAATTCCTTTGTCGTCTTTAAATATTTTTTATGTATTTTTAAAAATAAATATTCGGGTTGGGCATTAGGACATGAAAGTTGTTCCTAGACTTTATAAGCCATACACACACACACACACACACTCCCTCTCAGAAAACTGTTTCTTTTTAACTTTTTACAAATTTGTTTCGATAACAAATCTGAATACAGATAAT
>VUQR01000096.1:17924-38346 GCA_015108515.1 Hemichromis elongatus | reverse complement strand
TGGGGGGGGGGGGCACACGACAGAAAACACAAGCAACAGTAAGGTGCAGGGTTTTTTTTCTTTTTGACACAGTGCAGCAATAAAGTTGTAAAGTTGTGGAAAACGCATAACAACAACAACGTTAATTTATCAAATAACAAGCACAAAACAAGAATAGTCATAAAAAAATATTTGAGTGCTGAAGTTTCCTTGAAAAATATAATATAAATAATCAGAATGTAACAACAAGAAGACCTTCGAAAGATAAAAAGGCAATTTTAAGGTGTTTAGAGTGCCATTTTCCCTGCTCATCCTTTCACATATCAGCAACAACTTTGAATAAGATCCATTAATGTCAGTTTTTCTCTATGATGTTGAAAGCATCCATCTTAGTTCCTGCTGTTTGTACAATGATAAAGTGCACAAAAGCTGATTAAGCAGAGATATAAGGTTATAGAAAGCACTGTTATGAGAACACCGTGTCCCTCGTCCTCACACGCATTTAAAGCTCCTAACTGTTTGGCATTCAAAGCTGCGTGGTTGAGTTCTGGTATAAAAACATGTAGGAGTCGCACAGCAGCCTGCGCACTAGCTCAGGAGCCTGGGTTGGGTTGGCCCGAGACAGCTCTTCCTCTGGCTGACTGAGGAAATCACCCAGCTCCGGACAAGCGCGGACCTCTGGAATGTTGTAGCCACTTTGATCGTCACCTATGAGGAAGAGCAGCGTCAAGATTAGACATCAGCCCAGTAGGTGATAAAGGGCAGTCAAAGACGTCAGAACTGATCTTTATAGCGCCTTCATCCAACACTGTCAAATCTGCGCTATCAGAAAATAAAGCAGCCGTGCTTAATCACCTCACAGAAAGAAAAAGAACCCAAAAAAATGAAGTCAGAGTTTGCACAAACATCAGGAAAACCACGGAAAAAACACAAACAAAAGTCTTTCTCACCACATCTGTCTGCCATGCTGTCAAAGAAGAGCCAGGAGCGAGGGTCAGAGCCGTATTTGACAAAGGACACATAGTGACTGGTTTGAATGCAGAGTACAGCAAACAGCTCCATTGTGTGCCTGGGAACAGGAGTATCAGTGGCAACTCCTGCTGGTACTGCTAGAGCACTAGGAGAGTGGTCTTGCCGTGAGGGATGGTTGTGCATCTTAAAGAAAAATAGACAAAGAGAGCTTCATACAAAAAGTTTTGTCGGTGAATTTGCATTTTACATCTAAAGCAGCCATTAGTTTTACCTGTGCATTACAGGTGATGCAGTACTGCTTGATTCTCCCTGGCTGCAGTTTGCGATCTGGCAGACACTGAAGACACTCATACTCTGCCAAACGCCCACAGACAAAGCACTCCCTTGGAGCTGTTGGACAAAGCAGATGATCCTGAGCATTTTTTAAGGTCTTTGAAAAAAACAAACAAACACAGGATTCCTTTTTAAACAATTTGAACAAAGTGCTGCTTATTACTGCTCCTCACAGTTGTATAGGAGATCTGTGATGTCCAGCTTCAAGGAGGGAATTATGTGAGAAAACATCTTATATTTGTTTCCAAACCTCGGCATCTGAACTATTAGACAGGACGGCATCTGAAGGACATAAGAACAGTGTTAATGACTGTACAGAGGAAAACATGTTAAAGGCACTCTCGCTTCTAGTAAGAGAAGGACTCACCGTTTCAAATTTAAGGTCACCTGACAGGCAAGATGTGTCCATCAGCTGTTGGACCGTGGGTATCTGTCCCATCTGCTCCCTCTCCAGAAAGATCTGGAAGGTGTAGGCACCCTGGGATATTTCTTGTTTCGACCTGTGGGGAACACATATTCAGTAACTATACTCAGGCAAACAGACTAAGAAACTCAATCCTGGGCACCTCAAGTTCATACCTGAGTTTGAGAAGAGGCTCTGTGCAAAGCACCTTTTGAAAGAGGACTGTGATAAACTCCTCTGGATCTACAGTGAGGCGAGGCAATTAAAAAGAGAACAGATAAATAGAAGCCCTCTGATTTTTATTTTTTTTTTAATTATAGTGGAATGCCTTTCCAAAAATGTTACAAGATACGGGCACGTACCTTTTTCCTCTGTCCGAAAAGTGTCACAGCCAAGATTTTTCCGAAAATTCATCACACTCTCTGCAGGCACAAAGCCTTGTCTGAAATAAATACATTAGCTATAAGAAAACACATTGACCATACAGACACGTGTGAATGTTATATAACTGCACCGCAAGTTCTGGAATGTGGATGTACCATGTCATCAAGGCGGAAAACGGCAGCACTCGTTTATCAGCTGATACTATGTAAAAAGCCGCTACGTCCTGGTTGTGCAAACGACATGATAATAAAAGTAATGAGATAAACAGCGTTGAAGGTAGCGTCTATACCTGCGTAAACGGTTCACTATTGCTCTCAGGGTGCAGGTTAGGGGTTGCTTTGTGTCAGCAGGCTTCTGGCAGATACCATCCAGGGTCACAGATGAGGTGAACAAACTGAGGAAGAGGAACCACGTGTTACATGTGCACTTATCTGAATACAGTGTATCATGCTTGATCTCCTTTAGATACGATTAGTTTGATAAAGCCAAGCAAATCTGAGTTTGTTGCTGGGGAATGATGATGAGCGGGTTCTACCTGAAGAGTGTGGCATCTAGGTAACAGGAATTAATGTGTCCCTGAATCCCTTTCATTTTTCCCACTAACAAAGACGGCGCCTCGGATTCAGGGATAGGTGGCACATCTTCCTCCGTGTCTTCATATGGAGGAACTAAAGGGGCGAGAAAATTTAAATAAGCAGATGCTATGATGAAGTGACACTTTAACACACTCTTTGTGACTTCATTGGCAGCTTTAGATGAGAATGATTAATCCGCTTGTTTAAAGCAGAAAGTTCACAGGACTGTCGAAGATGACAAATGGTGTGTCACTGTGTGCATTGTTTCTAGTCTTACATAATTTCTCGTCACCAAACCCTGCCAAGGAGAGAAAGGTGTGGGAATATTCTGAGGTGAATCATCTGGTAAAGGATCCAAGTTATTATACTGTGCATTACACTATTTATAAACCGTGTAAAACACAGGTATAAATTACAGATAATAGAAAATTAAAATAATAATAATAATTTTTAAAAATCCCCCAAATATTTATAAGACTGAACTTTCCATAAAATTCTGTTTGGAAAACCTCACATCGCATTTTTGTCTGGTAAGACTAAAGAATTTTGAGCAATCATTTGTATAATAAAAACTACAATACAATAGAAACATAAAGAAGCAAAACACTTCGTGCAGAATTGCCAGGAAAAAAGGAAAATCTGTTCCAATAATGTTAAATGTGAGTAATATGGAGTTTTTATTTTCTTGTATGCATGTTTTAGACTGGATAAGGTGTCTAACCTGGAGTGGTGTCAGTGGATTTGAGGATCTCCTTTCCTTTATTGGTACTTAGAAACCTGCCATCGGGGCTGCACTTTGTGATGGGAACAAACAAAGCTCTTTTCTCCTTGCAAGTGAAAAACCGCTGACTGCCGTACATCCCATCAGAGCAGCCCTTCACATCGTAGTCCTGGAACAGAGATTTATAACATTAATACGACAGATCACCTAAGCACACTGAAAGCAACTGGAGAAATTTCTCGTCACGTACCAGCTCAATGCCAGCCCATTCACCAGTCTTTCCTTCGGGGACACCCAACCACCGGATGACCCCGTACACTGTGATCCCCGAGTTTGAAACCACCTCCACCATGGATCCCACCTCCAAAGGCACTGAGCTCAGACTCTGGCTCTGAATCAAACTCTGCTCCATGTGGTTCTCTGTCGCCGGCTCTGCACGAGATCCGATGTTTGCAATGCAGCTGTTGCGTGTAACTGCCTTTCTGTTTAAACCTGCAGACATATATCAAGATATGTGGAGGTGGGGATGTAGCTGGTTAGAAAGTCATATGACATTCCTTTTAGGTATGTCACATGCTGCCTCATCAGACTGACATTCAGCTAACAAAGATCTATATTTAAAGCATGTAGATAGTTTCAAGTGCACAGTCTACCAAAGGAAAAAAAGCCAAATCATGTGACACATCTACTGTTCTGCATTCCAGAAAAAACCGAACCAGTTATTCCAGCTGTGTAGTGGGACCACATTCTTTGCATCACCTGCAGGGTTAGAGTGGTTTTAAAGTCCTTTCAAGAATTTAATTTGCTGTTTAGTAAGAAGGAAGTGCACCGTGTTTGTAGTTGTGGTAGTTTTGTTATTGAAACAAAAGGACTTTAATAAACCCTAAAGAGCCATCATATGGCTTTGAAACCAACTTGTTAACTTTGTGTCTAAGGCCAATAATCCATTTACCACCAAATCTGCCGTCTTTCCACTGCAGTCCGACGGGGACAGAGTAAGATGGGACCACCTGAATGATGTCTGCAGCACTGAAAAGGGACAGAGGAGGTTTCTTGGATGACAAATTATGATCGGTGTCCTGTGTGGGGAAACAAAGAAAAACAGTTACTGAAAAGCAAACCGGAACTCTGACATTATGCTGATGTACAGAACACAAACAGTTTGATACATGCCTACATTTGCACTGGCATTATCTGGCTGCAGTGGCATGACTGATCACTTAGAGTGATATATATCAGTGGAGATAAAGTCATCCTTATCTCGGTGCATTTTAAAGCATTATGGTTGCACTTAAAAGCACGTGCAGTTATTAGGACGATCGTGTCCTCCATGACTTTTCATAACTTAAATTATCACATCATAATGTAAAAAATATATTATAGAATAAACCCACCACAAATTCCACTTCAAAGCCAAGCATGTAGAGGTCGTCTTTATTGTCTTTCCGTCCGATTTGCATCAAGTTCTTCACCAAACCGGGAAGGTGTCCGTTCTTATGCTTCACCACCACCAGGTCGTCCTGAGACAGCTCGCAGATGGCAGAGAACAGCTGCGGGTTACAGAGCAGCTCCAGGCGTCTGCTTGCGCTGGAGATGAAGAGCAGGAGCTGGGCCTGGTGGCGGGTCAGCGGGTACATGTCCTCTATCCTCACCAGGCCCCCGTTCTTGGGGGTCCCTGGGTTGCTGTTCCCGCCGTACAGGAGCCCCACGAACTCTCCACGCTTCGTCTCCGACTCTATGCGCCCGATACATCCTCGGCAGAAACCTTTCCTCGACTTCCCGCGAGTGACGATGAAAAACTTCTCGTTTAAAACATTTCTGGGCTCCATTGAAACCCTTAATTCCCACCACTACCGTCTGTCAGACCGGTTAAGCTGATACTGTGCTTATGTAAGCAGGTAACCTGCAGAAATGCGATAGAAGTGCTGTTACAATGTAGCCCAATAGATGATATAATCGAGGATACTTCGCTAGAAACACAAGTTAGACGCATTTACAAATAAAGCGCATTGCGTGATTATATGCAGGCTACTCGCTGCGTCATGGATAAAACCCTGACTTCAAATGTAAAATATTACAGACTCGATTTACTTAAGCTCCTGTGAAAGTTAACCTAAGTTCACACCAGGATAAAATATCGGCGTCCCCAGCTCTTTAAATGAACAAACAAGCCCGCTCTTTAACATTACTCAAAAAAGCATTTCTAACTTAAAATCAGCAACGATTCGGTTTATTATTTGAAATAAAAATTTTAAAACCTGACTTACTGAGATCATGAATTCAGATTAGTAAGCCTTGTTTGTAGCCGGTTAATCCACTGCTGGAGCATGAGTTAATTGCGCTTTTTTTTTTATAATAATAATAATTATTTTTATTATTTAAAAAACAAGTGACTCCTGCAGAGGTGAATCACTTCCTCTTGGCTTCTGCTGTGGAGTGGGAGGGTTAAACTACAGGCATTTAAATACTGGCCTGCATGTGACCGCCAACGCCCACCTGACGCCGCTCTGCTTCTCCGCCCTAAAAGTGCTCTCTATGAAATCTCTCAATCTGGCAAATATTTGACTGCAGACTGATAGAGTTAAAATCTATTGATGTGATCAGCTGACTGTAAGCTGACATGAATCTTTTTTTTTTCTCTCATTGAAGTGTTTGCTGTCCAACTTGGAGTTTTCGTTTAACTTTAGCTTTGAACTGATCATTAAGAGCGGAAATTTGAAGCAGCCAGGGGTTGCACAGGTCAAGAGCAAGTGTGCAGTTTGCTTAAAAAGGGTCACATACTGAATTTTGCATCTGTCGGTTATATAACTGACAGATGCATAATCGGACATGCTGAGCGAATGGGCCCTGACATTCCTCTGTTATGTCACTTTGGAAGATCTACCGAAAAACCGGTGCCCACAAAACACCTGCTAAACCTGAAGATGACATGTGACTCCTGTCTTTTTGTTCTTTCATACACATGTCAGTAGAGTTTGATATTAAGAAGTTCGCCTGCTGGAACCTGATTTAAGAAAAAAAAAAAGTCAATTTTTTTTCTATTTATCGAGGATTACTTTCATAAACATGAAGTATGAAGTCACCTAATCTAATTACTGGTGTCTTACACTCTGGTCTCTTTAAAACAAAGTAACCCAAGCCTTGGGGGAAAATGTTTACAGTAACCAAGAGCTAGAGTGCATTGCTCCCAGTGGCATGTTTGCCCTGACTGAACACGTGTGACGTGTCCTTCTCCATGACACATTCTTCATGCCTGCATCATGCACCATCTTGAAAGTACATCCGTGTTGCATAAAAGGAATTATTTTCTTCAGCATGCGTATACATGTTTCCTTCACCGGCATTAAACAAAAGTTAATTTTATATGAGCAAGTAAATGCCATTCCTTTTATCGGAAATCTGAATCTGAATAATCACTTTTGTCATTAGTAAGTAATCGGTGTTGCTGGCTGTTCCCTGTTGGCTGATTGTAATCACCACAGAACTTTCATAAATTTACATGATAAACTACAAGGAGCGCTCTATGCTTGTGAGAATATTTATTTTAAGTGTAAAGTTGAGGAGAAAAACAACACTGTATTAAACCGCCAGTCAACTGAGGCACTCAGAGGCTCTTATTAATAAGACTCCTCTGTCTTTACTCTTTGAACTGCATGGGCCTTTGCGTGGAAAAATTGCCCACTGTCTCCTTGAAAATGAGCTGGTGGGGAGATAAATTAGAAAATAGAAAATTACTATTATAAAAAAAATTGTGTAATGTTTAAGTTAAAAAGGCAAAGGTCAACTACAGAGGGCAAAGCGATACTCACAGTGAACAAGAAGTTTATTTGGTTCAAACTGGTGACAGAGCCCTCTCGGGGAAAAGCTGTCATTTTTCTCTGGATGGAAGAATAATACGTTGACCAGCATCTGAAGCACAGAAATAGTGTTATTGTCAAATATTTTTACAAATCTGAATATGAAGCCAGCTTTCTTCACAACCTAAAGAGATCAAACCTGGGTGATCGCACTCAGGGCGCTTTGTTCACCAGAGGTGCTTACTGCCATGTGGATCCCGCATTTATACAAAGCCGGCACCACTATTATGGGCATGAGAAGCGACAGGGGCCTCTTTCCTGGCCCGACACAGTTTTCCTGTAAGCGAGTAACAGTAGATTGGAATATCTAAAACTGTACCTCATACCTGACTGATTTTTACAGGCTGAGATTTTCTGATGGCGTTGCACCTGATTAGACTGAAGTTGTCCTCTGCTTGTATTTGGCCAGGAAAAATCAAGGATGAGGCTGTTAAGAACGATGCCTGATCGAGTTATGAGCCTGCTCCCAAATGGTCTGCTCAAGGAACTGCAGGAGGATGAAGATAATATCAGAGGAAAAAAAACAACAAAAAGCAAAACATGTAACATTTCCAAGAATCGCATACCACACATATTATCTTGGTTTGATCACTAAAGTCACACTGTAGGCTGTGACCCAATCACCTTGCAACAGACACGATGAGGTTATCTTGTCCCATGACAATGACCTGTCCAGCCACCGGTTCCGTTTGGGTGGAGTGGATAGGGGAGCGGTACACAGATGGCGATGTGTGGGAGTAATGCAGCTGCTGCCCGAGCAGTTCAGCCTGACTCTTGCTGTGGCAGGAACACGGGAAAAATCAATTTGTCATTGATTTTATAACACAAAAGAATGACTCAAAAATAGATATTAAAAACAGACGAGCAGAACTGGAGCCTAATAATTTGTGATAATTCTTTTTTGTTTGTTTTCTAGAATAGATTTTTTTTAAATGTGCTTTTCTTTAGAAAACAAGGACATTTGAAAGTGACTTCAATCTTTTTCTTTAATCTCTCAGAGCTTTTTAACAACTAAAAGGAAAAATATTCTTCATGTGAGAATTAATGCTTTTTCTTATAACATAATATCCAAGTTGGGTAAGAGTGCATTCGGAGGCATGTTCAAGTATGACATTTTAGTGACTCAGACCTTCACTTGGTGTAAATCTTTAATATACTCGTGCTTTCTCTACTGGGACAAAAGCTCTGTTGTTTCTGGGATAGTAGGATTTTTCTGCTTTCTTAGAGTTTATTAACTCAACATTCACCAAAACAGTCCAAACACCCAATACTGAAAACAGTCATTAGCTGTAGCCCTAACGGTGATTATGATCCTGCAGCGTGTTTTACCTCAGCATGTTAGAGAGCGCCTCAGTCACTGAAGAGTTATAATTAGGGTCACCCAAACCACTGGCCATAGCTAAAGCTGATTTCAGGGCCTTCATGGATAGCAAACAAAGAACACCTATGTTAGAGAACTGCCATTTACAACAGGTCATAATATACACAGATATCTGAGGCATTCACACTCCAGTACCTCGGCAATCCAGAGGCGTGTTTGAGTTTCTGTTACGTTGCTCTTGCTGATATGGAGTCCCTCTAACACGTTGAGAGCTGATAGCAACACTGCACCAGCAGATGGAGGAGGAGGAACTTGAATTATAAAGTCTAAGGCAAGAATAACAAACTGCAGATTAAGACACGAAGAAAATAAAGATATTGTTATTGGTCTGGTTTGAAAAATGTCACCTTTATCATTATACTGGGCTTCAATGGGTAGCTCTACATCCACACTGTAGCTACCAATGTCTTCTCTGCTCAGTACCCCTCCATTTGCTTGTACCTTTGTAGTGAAAAGGAACGCCAGAGTAAAAAAATGTCATATTTTGACTCGTGAAGTCATACAATTTTGTGTATGTATATCAGTCACCTCATCTACAATTTCCTGAGATAAGTTGCCATGGTAGAAATTGAACAAACCAGCCTCCAGGACTCCTGCCAGGTGAGGCAACCTCGCATATGAACCGGCACTCAAAGGTCTTCCATGTGGTATGAACGTGGTATCGAAGCTTTGCGATAGTTGCTCACCTCTCACCTTTGATATTGCATCAGCTGTAGAAGATTTTTTTAAAAATGAGTCGTGCTCTGTTTTATTAGCCTGGTGTAAAAAATTATTGCATTTCTTCTGGGTTTATTGTTATATTGTGAATGGAGCGAGGAGAGAAAATACAAAGAGCAGCAGTTTGTTTCACCTAGACTGTGAGACACGTTGAAACCTTCTCTTGCTACATCTGCAGCTCTGTTGACAACATCCTCCCATGGCAGACTGCAACAGATTTATGGCATGACACGTGTGACAAAAAAACACACTTAAAATGAACTTTTCTATATTCTTACCCTCCATATAGTGTGTGGGCATGGTGCAGTCCCCTGAGCATGCCTGGCACTCCTACTTGCAGACCTGCCTGAAAAGAAATTATAGGTGCAAATGATAAAAATGCAGATGTTTCAGGATTTCTCCGCCCCAGCCTCTATATTACCTTGGCTTGTGAAACATTGTGTAGCACCTCCCTTCTGAATGCTTTAGGAGCAGTTCCCAGAAAATTGATCACCCTGGTTTCATTCCTGTGTATGTCATGAACGAGCATGATTCCTCCACTACAGTGAGGAAATAAAAGATCAGGCACTTTCGTGTGTATTCATAAAGAGAAGTCGCATCAGCAATGCGCAATGAGCAAATCACATACCCACCAACACCTGATACGTGTGGATGAACAACTCCCAAACACAAGGCACTGGCAATGGCAGCATCCACACTGGATCCACCATCACGAAGGACTCTGTGACCGAGTGCGGTGCAGCACTCGTGATCCGAAAACAACTCCCCGTGTCGGACGACCTGTAAACAACTGTGATGAGGAGAAATATTGCGACAGGGGTTCAACCTGCAAATTTCAGACCCCATTACATACCAAACTGTCACCCAGGTAAATCTGCAGGACCAGAGCAATTGTCACTCCAATGGCAAAGACGGTAGACAGAGCGTAGACAGGCATCGGTGTGGAGCAGTCCTCATCAGTCTCCCTAAGGTTGGATGGACTTTGGTCAAACACATTTGTGCCATCGGGGGCCACCTGTTTCAAATGGAAAAGATCTGTGGCAGCAGCAAGTGAGGAAAAACAGCTTTAAACTCAGCTGAAATTTGCTGGGTTTTCAAGGCGAATTTGAACTAAATTGGTTATAAATAATATGCCTTCTTTACTAATACTATATCTCTGTGTTTGAACTCTACATCCCTATTCCTTACCATGTTTTTAGTCAAGTCACGGGTTAAGTCATTTGGTGATGAGCCATCAGCCAGCTGATATGAACTACCAAAACTCTTGTAACCAATTGTTGACTGCTTGTTAAGTTTTGTTTCAGGAGATGCCTCCATCCTCGCCGTATCGCAAGGTCTTAAGTTCATAGGAAACCTCCTGATTACACCAGTTCCCCACAGAGCGCGCTCCTCCTGCAGCAGGAGTAGAACCCAGCAGGTGCAATTTCCTCCAAACTAATGAGATCAACTGTTTGCATCTGTGAGAGTGTGAGCACTTCACTGTCAGTAGGACATTGCAATTTCACTATAAACAAAAGAAACAAACAAGCTGCAAAATCATACTTTTATTGATGTATGAAAAAAAAGGTTTTGAACCAGCAACATACAGGGAAGCGCATGGTGTCAAACGAAACATATCACTTGGTCCAAATGTTCAAGTATACATTTTGCATAATATAACACTGTATAAATTCACTTGTGCACATACAGAAAAAAAAGAAACCTAGCATGTCTCATTTTATGAGGTGAATTCTTAATTTTAAATTCAGATACAGTACGAGTTCAAATGCTAATGTAGCTGCCCGGTAACAGTTAACTAGTGTTGGCACATAAAGATTAGATGTTTAGCTTAATTTGCAGAAAAGTTGAAAAATTTACAAGTGTTTTTGTGTTTTGGTTTTTTTGTGTGTATGTGTGTCTTCAGTTGCTTTAGGTTTTTGATGTGAGTGAGGCGATCTGAAGAGGAGCGCTTCAGTGGCTGAGGCTGCGACAGCCTGGCTGTTGGAGATGGTAGGAGTGATGGTGGACTCCTTGGCGAACGCGGTTCTGACGTTGAATAGCGTTGCGGGACACATGGTGACGCTCTGCCAAAACCTTAGCCTGTGTCATCTTGGCTATAGCTTTAGGCTTGGAAAAAGAGCTGAACACGGACTGAGCGCTGGTCACTGTGCTCCCGCTTTGTGCTGTGGGCTCTGTATCTGCGATGCTGGCCAGAAACATAAAATAAACGGACAATAACACTTTTCCTTATTGTCTTCATATAACCTATATATAGAAAATACAGTTACAGTGGTAGATGCTTGCATTAAATACTGCCAGTTTACAATAATAATAATTTGAACGCTTTCTTTAAGATTTTATCACATGTTTTTGAATTCCTTAATAGGTTGGCATCATCATATCTTGCTCATCTCTTAACCCCTTATGCTCCCTTAAGGTCACTGGGATCTGCTGATGCAGCTGGGTTGGGGGTTGAGCTTTCTCAGTTTTATTCTTTGGCTTTCAAAGCAGAGTGAGAGCTCAGGTGTTGATATTTCTGTGATCCTTTGGATATCTTTACTAATGTGTGTGGGCATGTGTGTGTTGTATCTCTTATTTTATTGTGTAGCCCTGTTTTATGTGCAACACTTTGGTCATCTTTGTTGATTTAAATGTGCTTTATTAAAAAAAAAATGGACTGGACTGCTTTCAGCTCCCTCTGAATGTCAGTGACAGCAGATATACATAATATGGTCATCTCAGGCACCTAACACCTATCAGCACAGATGCCCAACCTACAGGTTTTTCAAACCGTTTGTTTACACGAGGCAGCCAATCAGAGCAAAAATGTCTTAGAACGAGGGTGTAAAGGGGCTGCATCCGACCCAGTATAAGATAAATAAGGATAACTTTGAAGTGAGAATCATCTTTGCTTTACTAAAGTCAAAGAATATTTATGGAGCTAGAGATTAGCATAATAGGTTTATTTATTAAAGTAGTTTACCATCAAATATAATACAGAAACAACAACAACAACAACAAGAAAAAACAACAAGAAAAAGCACACGATGACCTTACCAGTCAGTTTCCATGTCTGTTCCTTGAGAAACAGAGCTGGATGGTTGACTGTCGACAGTCAACGTTGCATCCTGGTTTTCTGCTGAACCTGCCTCTGTGAAGAAGTGGACATCAGTTATATGACTGGGTAATAACCCAGTGTATGCTAAGTATTGTATATTATTAATGTTATATTACTGACAGATGCCGCATGACTGACCTTGGTGAGTGACCACATGCCACCCTTCCTCCAGCATGTCTCCAGCCTTGACATCTTCGGGGGTCTCCTCCTCTCTTCCAAAAAGCATACGCGTGATTGTTCTGAACATGTCTGTTCTAATCGCTCTTCTTTGTTCTGCACGGTGCTCGGGTGTTACAATTCTTCAGTTGCTGTGGGGAAGAAAAAAAAAATCAAAAAGAATAAAATATCATCACTTCCTGATTTAATTCAATACAGTCCTTGGAGGTAGGTGATGCCATTAGATCCCTTTTCCCCTATTACTTTTAACAGATTCAAGCAGTCGCAGGTCAGCTGACTGGGATGTCCAATGAAATTTTTAGTAGTTTGCTGGTTTGAATAAGAATGCCCACTCCCCAAGAATTTCATTGTTAGTGTCCATCTGTTTCTAGATACATGGGGGAGGGGCTCTTTTCATCAAATATCTGACCAGTGGGAAGATACGGCACTTAATTCATAAAGATTATTTCATATTTTCGTATAAATGCGTGAAAAATAAAACATTGCAGAGATGATATAATTGAATCACATTTTCATGCCTGAATTCAGTATCAGATGCATTTCTTCTACATTGTTTCATGTCTTTTGCTCATTCCGAGTCCTCATTTACAATAACAGAGGATTATATCGTATCAGTCAAATCAAATTAAACAACCTTAGACGGCCAGCAGTGCCTATCAGTCCAACGCAATAACAAGCGAATGAAATTTAGCTTTACGACAACAATTAAAATGTAGGTTATCTATTTCCCGTCTACCTTATGCAGCCTACGGGAGCAGCTCTGTAGCGTCCTTACCTGCGCTTGCTCAGTTTGACTCGCAGATCATTGTGGAGTTTCAGTTGAGTTCATATATTCAAAATAAGCCTATAAATGCTTCAATGCACCTCAACGCGACTGTTGTTTTGGATTTCAAATATTCAACCGATGCTTAATATCAGACCCGCCTATGTCCCCGCCCACCTGGAGCAAATCCCCAATCAGAGGTCGCGGTGTGAGCTTGTCGTTTTGATTTGAGTTTAGTCAAAGATGAAACTTTTCGGTCAAGATAATTCCCCTCATTTTTTTTATGTTATTTTTGTTGTTGTTAGGTTAGCTTTGTAAATAATTTCAGTACAACACCAACGTAACTTTGTGTATTTAGCTGCATGTCTAAATAAACTTACAGGACGCTGACATTTTTTATCTCAGAAATTCTCAAACGTCTAATAAAATAACGCGGAATTGAGAAAATGGCCTGGAAGTCAAGTTATTTAGTCGATATTGTGAATAATGATAACAAAAATTTGACTTTTTGCGGCAAAAAACATGTTTGTTTTTTTCGGGAATAAGGTATTTTTTCATGAGCGGTATTTTCAGGCACCATAGAACTGGACAAATATTGGTGTTGTGTCTCCACCTATTGGTTTGCCAACCTTGGTTAACGCATTCTTAACATCCCTTGCCATTGTTCCAGATTACTGGGTGTTTCATTAAATAAATAGGCATATATAAATAAATAAGTATTTAACTTTCACCAATCGATTTCAATCGCAGTTAAATATTAACAGGTGTACTTTTGTGAACGTGTCTAGGTCTGAAATTCAACTAGATCCTATACTAAAGCTGAACAGTCAAAGCGCACAGCCTATAGCATAGAGCTTCTTTTGAAACACCATAAATCCATGCTCACTTTCAAATGTTTATGTGCTGCTTCACATTATAGGTTTCTTTGTAGACATCCATGATCGGTTTATTGTCCGTTATGTGAAGGACAAACACATGCGTGAAATGTCCACAAAAATAACTGTATGGATGGTTAAATCTGTTAGGTATATTCAATTTCAGCTTTCTGGGTTGTTTTTCTTTTCTGTTTAAAAATCAGAAGATTATGTTTTACTCCAGGATTTCTACCTACCAGAAGGACAAACTGATTATTACTACTTGTTTTTCATCTATGTCATTTATGAATCTGTTGTTTTGTGTTATTGTGTGTTATCAGTAATCATCTTGCTTTTAAATCGTGCATTACTGTATCATGTTTACAGTTCAAACATGCAAAACGTTTTTCTTAGTTTGGTTAAAGCTGTCTTTTTACGGGTGACAGAACTTGGATGCAAGACGACGCTTTGAAAGCAACATGGTTTCAAATGGCGTGAAAGGGTGTATAGTTTTACTTCCTTTCTTCCAGGAGATGGTGCCGTTACTCTGCTGACGTTGATCTACGGCCCTCAAAGTGAAAAACTGGCATATAGTTTACTGTATATCAAGATGCAGTTTTCTTAAAATTGAACTTTAAACCGAGTTAAGATGTCGTTTCACAATAGCAGCCAGTGTGCTTTCAAATCAACATATGGTAATTCTCACGTTTTCATTTGCTTGGAATTATTGTTGCGGCGTTATTATTACGTATATATATGGGCAGATGTTTATATCGTTCTGTATCTATAATTATATGAAGTTAATAGATGGCAAATTGTCATCACACCTCCACGTATCTGCATCATTGCACCACAGAGCGCACCCAAGCTGCCATTTACATGCATGTCAATAAAACAATTCGCCATGGTTCCTTCACCTTTTCTTGTCTGCGGCTCAGCACCGCTGGATTCCTGTGGAAAGGTTGTGAGGCTCATGTTTTTGTTGTCGTAAAATGTGTTGAGCGTCAAGGCTTCTTTCTGAGCACTTGAGCGGCGATATGTGAGGTGGGAAGGTGGGGAGGGCCCTCGGGGTGAGCACACCCCTACTTGCCTGTGTCAGAGTATTTCAGAACAGAGGCCAGTATTTAGAGACTCTTCATGGAAGCTGTACATATGACTTTTTGCTGAAGTTCCACTTTAACTTCTGGGGCTGTTGCAGGAATTTTTCCTGTTTCCCACGGATCCGCAGACCAAGTTTATAAACGACTTTTTCGTCTTCTAGAAACTGTGCGTCGTGACCACAGGATACTTTTACGCACAGTTGCTACACCCTCAAAGAAGGACAATGCCTCGATCTTTCTTGGTCAAGAAATACTTCGCTAAGCAAAAGCCAAACTACAGTGAACTGGAATGCCAGAACGGTGAGTTACGAGGTTGTTTATCCCTTCAATGAATTATGAAAGCATCCTTACATAAGCGTCGCAAATGAAGCATGAAACTGTCCCGTTTTTTAACTTTAGAAGTAAAGTTCAAGTCGAATGTAAGAACATTTTCTAAATGTGTTGTAAGTCTGGTCCGACTACAAACCAGTCTATTCCCCGTTCAAGTTGGGACCCGTTAGATGCACTTTACCCCCCTTCCTGCACCCAGACAGAGCTCCATTCATGTTACAAGCCCTTGTGAATACGTGGGAGGAAGCGGGCCACAGAGCCTTCCCATGGCTCTAACTTTATACACAAATCTTGAGGAAAAAACAAAAACAAGAATAATCCAGAACCAATGAGAGTAGATAAAATTGTTTTCAGCGAATAGATTTACTTTTAGATTTAAGTAATGCATTTACAAGCTTAATATTTAACTTTTGTAAGCTTTCTAATGTAAAATCATCCTCTTTCGTTAACAGACACTGGTTTGGAGAAGTTTACTCTTGCTGATCTCTCATCAGTAAACACCACTTCCACTGCCACCTGCTTCACCACAGGTTTAGTGTGGGATCTGAGTGTTCTCCCCACCCTTTACCTGCCAGCCTCCCAAACAGAGCCCTCTGCCAACACAGGGCCCCTGGACCTCAGCTCCCCATCCAGCCTCAGCAGCAGTGCCAGCAGCAGTGGTGAGGAAGATGAGGGGCGCACCTCGGACCCTCCTAGTCCTGAACCCGTGCACACATATGGCCCTCGCCAGCGGATGAAATGCACCGGAGTCATGGCTCATATCAGTCCCCCAGAAGAGGAAGAAGAGAGAGAGACCCGTGCCACAGCAGCCAGACCAGCTTTCCTCTGCAAACACTGCCCCAAAGAGTACACCAGCCTGGGGGCTCTGAAGATGCACATCCGCTCACACACTTTGCCCTGCGTTTGCACCACCTGCGGAAAAGCTTTCTCCAGGCCGTGGCTGCTGCGCGGTCACATCCGCACACATACAGGTAAGACCAATTTTCACAAGTATTGTGCAACACTACAAGGCATCTGGCACCTCTATAATGAATTGTTGACACATGAAGAAACCTGTGTTACTGAAAATGTTGTAGCTCTGCATATGAGTTGAAGTCATTGTTAGTCAGCAGGTTACTCCCTTATCATTCAGACAGTGGAGTGAGGCAGCAGGATATCCATGACAATCAATGTGATGAGCTTTACACTTAATCAGCAGACATTATCACACAGGGAAGCCCTCTGTAGACATTGCACTCATTGATTACACATTGTGTTTAATGTCTCAACAACAATGACTCCCCTTCTAATTATCTTATCACTACTGTTGGTTATCACGGCAGAATGGAGGGACAAAAGGTTTAAGGAAGCTTGAGGGCTCCCTGCTATCACTGAGCACTTAGTACCTGCAGCAACTTGTTAGCGTAATCTCATTTGGCCCTGATTAAATCATGCTAATTCAGTCAGTCTCTGACCCCACAGGTCTACCATGTGATTCTTTATTATCTTCACAATGTGACTGCTGTGTGTGAGGTGTTAGTGGAAAGCTCTTGTGAACTCATAGATGCCAGAGTTGTGTCCCTGTATGGGATTTTTAGTCACATCTAGAGTGGAGTTCCAGTGAAGTCATATGTTTCCAAACCTTTCCCTGCAGGTGAGCGCCCATTTTCCTGCCCCCACTGCAACCGGGCCTTCGCCGACCGCTCCAATCTACGGGCTCATCTGCAGACCCACGCCGAAGTGAAGAAGTACCAGTGTAGCGTGTGCTCTCGCACCTTCAGCCGCATGTCACTGCTGCAGAAACACAGCTCCTCGGGGTGCTGCTCCACTTCGGTGTGAGACGGCCTGAAGGGAGACAGAGGGGACCCACTCAGAGCTCAGGAGGGCTTGCAGCCACGGAGAAGAATTTTTCACAAGCCCGGTTGCCCTGTTGAGGACCTATAAGGCCACAAAGAGCATGAAATGGCCTGCTTTATGAGACCTGGATGGAATTAAACCTCACTATGGATCTGACTTTACAAGCCTCTTTTTCACCATTAAAAAAAAAAAAAAAACAGCTGAGAAGCTGGGTTTTTTTTTTTGATTTTTCAAATATAGTCCAAGGTCTTGAGGCTGGACCAAATCTGAACTGCACTATGCAGACACTCATGTGATATCAGCTCCTATGTTGCTATTGTGCCCATTCCAAACACCAAATATGTAGTGAACTCATTGGGTTAAGAGGTGTTCTTTCCTGTCTCTGTCCCGGTGCCGGTCAGCTCAGGATCATGGCCGAGACACAGCTGCTCAGAGGTAGGGGTGCGTGGGTGGAATAAATCTCTTAGCGTGTCTCAAAACACACACACACACACATACACACACAATTGAATGCACACACAGCTGTCCTCAGTACTGTGGTGTAGATAGACGAGGTGCTAACAGGTGCTACAGCCCTGACCTTCGCTGGCAGATAGCAGGTGACTTCCACTGCCCTTGGTTTGCTTAAGAAAAAAAAGAGGAAGCATGTCATCACTAAAGAATGGCACCAGTTAGTGTTTTCTTCACCAGTTGGGGGATCATTTTAAGCCTCTATTTTGGCTACATCCAAACCTTCTCTTTAATCTGATGTGTTTAGGAGATAGGAAAAGCCGTTTTGTCTGTTATTTTCCAAGGGAGTATCACTGTGCAGCTCTGCCATGCATTCTAGGTTACCACAGTGTTAATAATGTCAGCCAAAGCCATATAACTCAAATAAATGCGTGCCTTGAAATTATGTTATTTTTGAAACCAAAATGTGCCTTGTGTTTTTTTTTTTTACCTCATTTAGTAGTCATGGCTTTAAAAAATGATTGCAGTATTAGTAGAAATTAGTTCTATAAAGTTTTAAAATGTAAAAAGGCTGGGACCAAAGAATTTTATAGTTTACAGCATGGAGACGTGCTTGCCTATGACGTGATGAGGACCCTGTAAATGGACGATGCAAAGATGAATTTTTTTTAAAACTTTCCTGAACATGTTATGGCAGTGTTTAATAGTGCAATGTGCAAGTGATGCGTCATGTCATATTTTTGTGCTATGCTTGTGTGTTCACTTCCTATTCCCTGTATGTCGCAGCTGATATCTTTTCATTCAATAAAGTAATTTATGTTTATTAAAACTTGCAAACCGGCTGTTTTATCTCCGCTTCGATGGGACGAAACGAGCGTGGCCGAGAAGTGTTGGTTCATGAAAGTCTGTTTGATCATTAACTGGGAAATTTCTGCTCAGCGCCTTGTAATTAGTGAGCGAAATGACCAGGATGTTAAAACTTAACTGCAGAAGTGCAGGTGAACACACTGTGCTGATGATGGATGGGAACAACTGAATGCACCTGCTTCCAGTTTGCACCTGCCATTTACTTCTCGCTGTCACTGTGCAAACATTACTGGTTATGTGAGTGTACAGTTAAAAGAACTCGAGCAAAAAAGTCAACTTCTGTTTCCCCCTCCTGTCCAGCCCAAGATTGATCATTTAATTCACGTGCGTTTACCTACCTTTTTAAAATGATCTTATAGGGGATTTCTTATTAGGTCTACTACTTGATTGCAATGTAAATTTATTGTTCCCTCTTTGGGGAGAGCATTACATTCTCCTCTTCCTCTGCCTAGACAGTGAGTCAGAAACTGTTTAGCTTTAGTTCCCATGATTCTCATGCTCACAGTCAGTAAGTCAGGCCACTAGTCAAGCCAGCAGCCAGTCAGTTAGTTGGAGTTGGTGTGCGTGGGCTAAGGCCCAGCGCAGAGTGAGGTAAGGTGTTCCACGGCAAAGTTCCTTATTTCCCTTTGAGTCAGCTACCAGCCAGGACGCCTTCTGCAGCATGTAACGGTGACTCACCTCACGCACTCCTCTTTGCTTATGCAAATTCTTAAACATCTGTGGATAAACACCAACAACCTCCAACATGGAAATAATGTGAGGATTCTGTTAGAGGATGTGGCTGATTGTGGCTCCTCTTGTCCTCATGTTCTCGTGTGTCTTAGTTATTGTGCTCTTGGATAAAAGAACTATTACCAGATCAGTTGTTGGATGTTTGCTCAAACTATTTTAATGATGTCAGCTGGTATGTCCCGAGGTCAGGGTGTTAGCTCTGGCAACAGACACAATTGAAACAAGTCACCAAAACTAAACATTATCCTCAGGTTGGCTCTTGAACCGGTTTCCCTGATGACTTTTCATCTCTGTCATATTTCTCATAATCTATGATTTATAGGATACTGCAACGATATATGATATGTGTCCAGAAAAAGCAAAGGCCTTTCCAGTTTCATTTCTTTATTTATTTTTGTCCTAAATGTTTTGAACCTTGAACAAATCTGGCTTTCCTCAATCTTTTATAACTAGGTCAGAATTTTCCCAGATAGTGCGGAGCCTTTACATACATACATTTCCTGTATAAAAACGCGCACCTTTCAATTCTTTGCTGCATCACAAGTTTTTGTACTTCTTTCTGCCTTTTTATAGAGAATTAAAAACACAACATGCTCCCCTTTCCCTTGTTCCTCGGGGGAGAGTGGAGGCCTGGATCTGAAATCTGAGAACGTTTTCCTGCTGTGTGCTTTACAGTGCCAGAGCACTCACTGTAATTTACCAAAAGTGGCTGCTATTTATGCCATAAAGCATGTGTTTAACATTCCTGAACCCCACTGTGTTTGTGTATTCCTCGCTCACTCGCTTGCGCTCTCCCACTCACTCTCTGCCTGCCTCTACTGCTGTATGTCTATTTATGTGTGTGTGTGTGTGTGTGTGTGTGTGTGTGTGTGTGTGTGTGTGTGTGTGTGTGTG
>VUQR01000095.1:41084-61200 GCA_015108515.1 Hemichromis elongatus | reverse complement strand
ATCTTTGCCACCTCTGCCTCCTGTCTTAAGAAACTGCAGCGTGAATGCTCATAGCTGAACAATTTTAAGATCAAAGGAATTCCGGCGCTAAGCCCCGCCCACATCCCGGAGGACGTGGGCTGGGATTGGCTGGCAGCTGTAGCGACCAGCCAATCCAAGCCCCGAGTGACCCTTCCATTGAAATACATGGTAAAATTTTTGTTGAAAAAAGTGGGATAACTTAAAAAATATAAGAGTCAAAGACGAGAAAAGTAGAAGCAGTCTTTTCCAAAAGAAGAGGAATCTAACAGTGGTTGAACGGTCTTTCTACGTCGAACGGTGTGGGAGGAGATGGGTGCCAAAAAACGTACGGAATAGATAATAAAAAAAAAAAGAATACTCTGGATGCTTGATGAGCATCCACACTAATGATTAAATGCAAAGTGGTGCACAAACACAAAGCGTCAAAATAAGGTGACTGAAGAAGAAACAGAAACAGAAAAAGTCTAGGACTTTAGCTGAGTAAATAAGGGCAATTTCAGGATTTCCTGATCCAGCCCTAATTATAACCTTAAAAAAATCAGGTTTTAAGCTTTAAAGTAGAGAGAGTGTCTGTCTCTTGAATCCAAACAGGTAGCTGGTTCCACTGAAGAGGGGCCTGAAAGATGAAGGCTCTTCTTCCCATTCCACGCATGGCTCACTTCTACTAACTTTTATTCCTCTTTGGTACATATCTCAACGCTCTCTTACACCTTCTCTCATTTGGCTGAATTCTTTAAAATACATTTTGGCACAGGATCTATCTAAATGCTCACATTTAAATTACTTAAACACACCCTGCCTTGGTTGATACTATTTTAAACAATTTTGCTGTTAACATAATTATCTAAAACTCAATGATAAACGCGTGAGACCAAGTTTTCACTCTTGGTTATCCACACAAAACATACTCAAAACACGATTAGATTACGTTTTTTGTCAGTTTTGGACACAAATTGGGAAGCATGCAATTCGTATTTGAAAACAAAAACAACCAAAAACCTGTCCAAACATTAACGAATCAACGAGGAGCGCGGAGTATTATATGTATTAGTATTATTTTTTTAATCGTGACGTTGCTTTGAGACCCGGATATAGAATCAGAGTAAGAGCTCTTCCCTGTAGAGACCTGTGTGTGCGTTCCAGCCTCCGGTGAACGTCACACGTTGGGGAAGTCCGTCACCGCGGCTGTTGGACCTGCTGCAGCTGTCGAGGTTCCGATCGGTTCAGTTTTTTATTTGGGTTCAAATTGAGACTATTAACGTCGGCCTCTAAACCAATTGTCGATAAACGAAAACGCTGTGGATTTTAACTGTCTTCATACTAATCCCGGAAAACCGTCAGTAAAGCGAAAGTTGAGAGAGTCGAGATGAGCGTGGAGGCGTACGGGCCGAGCTCCCAGACCCTCACCTTCCTGGACACCGAGGAAGCAGAGTTGCTCGGAGCGGACACCCAGGGCTCGGAGTATGACTTCACCGACTTCACCCTTCCCAGTCAGACGCAAACTCAAGGGCAGACACAGAGCCAGCTGGACAGCCAGGTCTGAGCTTTTCAATTTCACAGGAAGGCACGAGAAAGCGCGCTTTACTGACGCTAGCTGTAGTTAGCTAGCCGACCCAGAGCTACCTGTTAGCATTACTTAGCTCAGTGTTAGCTAGGTTGCAGCGTTAGCAAGCCCCTTAACTAAACTTATGAAGTAACAGTAATTATATTATTACCTTTATTTTCTAACCATGTTAAGTAAACTAATCTCGTGGGCGTAACTGTTACAATCAAAGATAAAATTCATGAGCTCTAAAAAAACCTGTCAACTTATAATTTAACGGCTTTCTCTACGCTGTGTGCCTGGCTGCTAATCGTTAGCGGTGAGTTTGTTTAGTAAAGCAGGTGTTGTTCTGCAGGTTAATGGTCCTGATGAGGGTCTTCACAACGGTGGAGTGGAGGATTCCGTGGCCAAAGCCAACCAACTGTTGGCCGAGCTGAACTTTGAGGAGGATGAAGAGGACACGTACTACACCAAAGACCTGCCCTTACACGCGTGCAGGTACGCTGGAAGAAACCGAACCGTGGCGTGAATTACCGATGAACTGATTGCAGTACATTAGTTAGTGATCGTCAAGTACATCACTAGCGGTACCAAATTTTACCCATGCAGGATCACACGAGGACCCCATAATAAACCGGTGTTTAGTATCTTGTACAATATTTAGCTAATCACAATGGTTGAATTACAGTGCACAATATGATTCACGTGGCTCTGATGAAATGTCAACCAGCTTTAGTAGTTTTCACATTACTGCAAGTGCTACGCTTGAATCTCATTCCTGTTTACTTCCATAATCCTGTAAGAATACTAATATATATGTACATGATGGTTGAGATGCAGAGAAATGTAGGTAAATGCTTCTAAAAAGAATTGGCAGTTAAATATGCAATTTAAATCTATTTAACTTATCTTAAATTCTTTGAGGGATTGTGTGTGTTTTAATTGGAAATTATGAAATACTGTTCATGTTTTTGGCACCTATTGAATTTAAATTAGCTGCAACAGTCCTGCATATATGGAAGGAACACATTCCCATGACAGTTCATGTTTGTGGTCGAGTCGTGAGCACACAGCATTTGACAGGGTCCATATAATATGCTGACTCCTCTGACACCTGATATCGTGTGTAATTTTGGGTGTGTGTATAGTTGGTCTTTTGCTCTTGTTGTGTTTAGTCTAAACACTGCTGTGTTTGTTCCTTACAGCTACTGTGGTATCCATGATCCAGCGTGTGTGGTGTACTGCAATACCAGCAAGAAGTGGTTCTGTAATGGGCGTGGCAATACATCCGGCAGGTGCGTCGTCTGCTTGTTTTTATTTAATTGCGTTACATTCAGGAATCAGAAAGTGAAACTACTAACAGCCTGAACCGATAACAATGAAATTTTCACATACTTCTGCCAATACCAGCCATGTTTTTGGCAGACAGTTCATGTGGCATGTGTGTAATGAGAAATCTGTGAGAAATAAATGGCGGCTCCTCTCCCTCTATTTGCATTGGGCGTGTTCAGGTTTATTTACTGCAGATGCTACCAAGCAGTGTAACAGGAAACGTGTCCTATTCAAAACCTTTGTTCATAACTGTGAAGTGAGCCGTTTCCCATTTTTGCTCACTGTCAATTTGTTAATTTTCTGTTTGGTTTGACTTCCATTGTCTGCCTCGCAGCCATATTGTGAACCATTTGGTGAGAGCCAAATGCAAAGAAGTGACTCTGCATAAAGATGGGCCACTGGGTGAAACCGTGCTGGAGTGTTACAACTGCGGCTGTCGCAACGTCTTTCTCCTGGGCTTCATCCCAGCTAAGGCTGATTCTGTGGTGGTGCTACTCTGCAGGTACGTTGCTGGGGACTGTCCTGATTGGAACAGGACAATGTTTAACCTCCATGAAGCTAAATGTGAATATTTTCATTTGGAAGGTTATCATAAAGTTGTTTCCTTTTCAGTTATTTAGGTTTCTCCCCCTTACTTTAGACTTGTCATGCATCTTGAGGTTTAGGACACTGGTGTAGAGGCATTGAAATGCCTGAATAATGAGATAGATGGGGGAAAAAATGGCCAACAGATGAGGGTTCGGGAAGAAAATTGATGTACCTTTTTATTTTAAATGTATCTTTTTTAATAAAGAGAGAGCTAATCTCTTCCAAATGGACTAATTTAAGGTAAATTATATTGTCGAAAGTTATATGAAACGCATGTTTAGAAATATTTTAATACTTTTAATTGACCTGTGTATTGCAGGCTCAGCCCCCCATATGCTCACATTTGTTTGCAGACATATAAAAGCAGCTTAAGAAGAACTAGGCAGGTATTGTGTAGTGGTCGACTCACTGACTAAGTAGACTAGGATTAATCATTCATTGCTGTTTGTGAAGGCGGTTAATGGAACTTGCTGCTCTCGTGATGCTTTCTCTTCATGGTGGAAGTGTGAGAAACTCTCTGTTTCTGCCCTCTGATCAACAGAGTTCACACACTTCTCAGAGCTGTGTGTGTGTATACATTGTGTACTATGGCAGATGAATAGGACTACAACGCTTCTGGACCGTTACTTTCTGTTTGTGCTGAAGTGGGAAATAAACTCCCCAGTGTGGATCTTTCTCTGTCACACAAACACCAATGTGTTCAGCAAAGAGAGAGCCAGTGTTCTGACTTTAGCACATAATATGCACTATCAATCAAAGTAGTGAACAGGCAGTCAGCTATAGGGTCTGCAGCTGTTGTCTCTGGACCGCCCTACTAATGTGCATTAAACTTGAAATAGAGCTTGCAGCTCTGACAGTAAACATAACCCTCTCATGGTCTTGCAGTAAGAAGTACTGTGATTTAACAGTAGTTTGACTAGTTTGAAACCGCCAGTACTTAGCAATATTTCTGCTTGACCCTTGTGCCTCCATTCAGGCAGCCCTGTGCCAGCCAAAGCAGCCTGAAGGACATCAACTGGGACAGCTCACAGTGGCAGCCGCTGATCCAGGACCGATGCTTTCTGTCTTGGCTGGTGAAGATCCCATCAGAGCAGGAGCAGCTTAGAGCCCGTCAGATCACGGCCCAGCAGATCAACAAGTTGGAGGAACTCTGGAAGGTACAATCCACTCGTATGCCTCTTGCTTTTTCGGGGCTTGTAAGAGTGCTGACTTTATTGTTTGTTTAAATGTTTTTTTATGAACTTTTATTTTGCTACAGGACAATCCCACTGCCACCTTGGAAGACCTGGAGAAACCCGGAGTAGATGAGGAGCCCCAGCATGTGCTGCTGCGTTATGAGGATGCTTATCAATACCAAAATATATTTGGCCCGTTGGTCAAATTGGAAGCTGACTACGACAAGAAGCTTAAGGAGTCACAGGTACCTGAACACTGGAGGTCCTAGAATGTAGTTGCTGGTGTTTTACTTCCAGAAATGTACATGGATAAAGTTTTTAATCCATAAAAAACCTTGAGTCATTTAATGATTTTAGTGATATGGCGAGGATTATTTTATTATCATGCTGATGTAAGGACAGATTTTCCTGACTACAGATGTGACCTGAAATGTGTTTTTGTGGCATAAGGCACTTTTCAGATCAAGTGCTTTTACTTTATTTCCTGCAATATTGTTATAGCTGCGACATATGTATAATTATACCTGATGTTTTGATCCTTTTTTGTTCCCCCTCCTTTTTCAGACTCAAGATAATATAACGGTTAGGTGGGATCTGGGGCTGAACAAAAAGCGGATTGCCTATTTCACTCTTCCTAAGACGGATTCAGGTGGTAATTCTCTAAACTTTCCTTCCTCCCAGTGGTTCTGTGGTACAGATGTAGCTCCCATCCTATTCTCCCCTCAGTCCTTGCACGCGACCTCCCCCATTCCTGCATCATTTGGTGGCATGCGTGCATGTTTTGTTTTGTTATTCCTCCTCTCACATCTGTTTTGGTTGTGGGGTTAAATGAGTGCACGGTATTGTATCATGTGTTTTCATGAACTTAGTCCTTAAATACTTTTGTATGTAATTTTTGGTAAGTGCAGGTTTCTGACTTGTGTCCTTTAAATTGGCTCCAGATATGCGGCTGATGCAAGGTGATGAGATTTGTCTGCGGTACAAGGGAGACCTGGCCCCGCTGTGGAAGGGCATCGGTCATGTCATCAAGGTCCCAGACAGTATCCTTTGCACATTTGATACGATCTGTTTCTGAATGTTGCATGGGCCCTTTACAGCAACAGTGACTGTACTAACAGAGAAGTGCAGACAGCAAAGCCCACGCACGCCCACTAGAAATATTACAAGGATAATGCTGGATTTCCTTAATAGCCTGTGTTTACAGACTATGGAGATGAAATTGCTATTGAGTTGCGGAGCAGTGTTGGAGCACCTGTGGAAATCCCCCACAACTTTCAGGTGGACTTTGTGTGGAAGTCGACTTCCTTTGATAGGTATGTTGTTTTATACCAGAGCCTTTATTGACATGCCGTACTACAAGTTTTTTTTCTTCTTTTCCTTTCATTTGCACCTCATGTTTTCAGTAAATTAGTTGTCTTTTTTTTAATTTCAGTATCAGTTGTAAAGATTTCAGCTTAATTTAAATGCATTTGGTAAGCTAATTGTGTCAGTAACTGCTAACTTAGAGTTTATGTCCTGCTGCAGGATGCAAAGCGCTCTGAAGACGTTTGCGGTGGATGAGACGTCGGTGTCTGGCTACATTTACCACAAACTCCTGGGCCACGAGGTCGAGGATGTCACCATTAAGTGCCAGCTGCCAAAGCGCTTCACTGCCCCAGGCCTTCCTGACCTCAATCACTCACAGGTCAGACTTGGACATTGCAGCCTCGTGATTATGCAGTTTATTTATTTTTTTACTCCTAAAACAAAACCTTTAGATGGCCATAATCTCATTGTAAGACAAACTACAACTTTGGTTCATTTGCTGTACATTAGTGCAACAAAGAAGCTCATCTTTGTAAATTAATTTATGATGCTCAAAAAGTGTTTTGTGTTTTTGTCAAACTACATTTGTTTTAAGTATCTGGTTGATTGATGTTTTGCATGTTCAGGTGTATGCCGTGAAGACGGTGCTTCAGAGACCTCTTAGTCTGATCCAGGGGCCCCCTGGCACTGGAAAAACTGTCACCTCTGCCACAATCGTGTACCACTTGTCCCGACAGGGCAACGGGTAAGGCAAATATTGAGTTAACTCTTTTATACTTGGAGTGTGTTATTATTCCAGTCCCATAATTCTTGTTCTCTTTCTCTCTGTGGTGCATGTGTCCTGTAGACCAGTTCTGGTGTGTGCTCCCAGTAACATTGCTGTAGACCAGTTGACTGAGAAGATCGATAAGACTGGACTGAAGGTTGTCAGGCTGTGTGCAAAGAGCAGGGAGGCCATTGAGTCTCCTGTGTC
The DNA here is from genome assembly GCA_015108515.1 of Hemichromis elongatus. Taxonomy (NCBI): domain Eukaryota; kingdom Metazoa; phylum Chordata; class Actinopteri; order Cichliformes; family Cichlidae; genus Hemichromis; species Hemichromis elongatus. Next base: position 54,263 of record VUQR01000095.1, on the reverse strand, counting down.
TTTCCTTGCTTTACACAACCAGATCAGCAACATGGACAGGTCGGTAGCACAAAGGGCAATAGTGTTTATTTACCAGGTGTGACCGTGCTTGTACTCACAGCTGGGTGCCCTTTAGTGGGACAGACAACAGTCCCACGTTGTAATCATTTGTTTTTGTGTTGAACGAATGACATCAAAATCCCACAAGGACAGCTGCAACTGACTGCATGCATTTTAAACAAAGCTGTTTTATCACAGGTTTAGTGTTGTAACGTACAAGTCCTGGTTTAAATAATCTGATGTATCTTTGTCTCCACAGTATGCCGGAGCTGCAGAAACTACAGCAGCTAAAAGATGAGACTGGTGAGCTGTCGTCTGCTGATGAGAAGCGCTACAGGGCTCTAAAGCGCACTGCTGAGAGGGAGCTGCTCATGGTGAGGGGGTGTAGGGACACAAGCTCATGGTCCATCCATCCATTTTTTTTCCATGTTCTATTCCGTGTTCACTTTAAATGCAGCTGGAAGTCAGCGAGTTCAGCCATTCTTAGTGCAACAAGTGATTTCAGTCAAAACATGTTTGGCTGATGGGCAGCAGCAGCATTTAAACATCCACTCAACTAGTCGTCCGCAGCCTTAGTTGCCACTATTTTCAAAGGCAGCAACTGTCTGTAATGGGGAGAGGCAACTAAGGCTGCGGACGACTAGTTGAGTGGATGTTTAAATGCTGCTGCCCATCAGCCAAACATGTTTTGACTGTCAGTACATGACAGTAAAGGAAAAGAAAATATCACGTTTCAGTTGGCTGGCTGTACCAGTCCATTAAGATTATTCAATACCTTCTTCAACCTGGGATGCCGATAATGATCATAACTCCTCTTCGTTGTCCAGAACGCTGACGTAATCTGCTGCACTTGTGTCGGGGCTGGAGACCCTCGTCTAGCTAAGATGCAGTTCCGTTCGATCCTGATCGATGAGAGCACCCAGGCCACTGAGCCCGAGTGTATGGTGCCCGTGGTGTTGGGAGCAAAGCAGGTACAGAAAACAGACAGAACCCAAACAGCTGCATCTGTTCCCTCGAGCTGAAGGAGAGCTCTGATGTATCCCAGCTGCTGCTGTTTGCTTTGGTTTCTGTCTTTGTTTTTGTTTTTGTTTTGTTTTTTTGCATTAACAGTAAATGAAGAAATACTTTACCACATGGAAGTTGGGCCATTCTTATGAGTAATGAATTGCATGTCAACTAAAAATTTAAAAGTTTGTTATTTAAACTGTAGTAGCAGTAGTATTAAAACTTTCAACAGCCTAAACATTAGGGAGCAATTAGGTCTGGTGTTGTGTCGCTACACTAACCCAAGCGTCATACTTACGTGGCTCATCTTCCTCCACACAGCTTATTCTGGTGGGTGACCACTGCCAGTTGGGTCCTGTGGTGATGTGTAAGAAGGCGGCTAAAGCAGGTCTGTCGCAGTCCCTGTTTGAGCGGCTGGTGGTCCTGGGGATCCGGCCGATCCGCCTGCAGGTCCAGTACCGTATGCACCCGGCTCTCAGTGCTTTCCCCTCTAACATTTTCTATGAGGGATCCCTGCAGAATGGCGTCACTGCAGGTTTGTTACGATTCGGCAGTTCATGATCTGGTTTGATGGAGGTTTGATTTCCGCACCGATTAGTAGAAGATCCACCAACTTATAACTTAACCATAATTAGACTGTTCTGTTTTTCCCAGCTGACCGCATCAAGAAAGGCTTTGACTTCCAGTGGCCACAGCCAGACAAGCCCATGTTCTTTTACGTTACTCAAGGTCAGGAAGAAATCGCCAGCTCTGGAACATCTTACCTTAACAGGTGAGTTCTCACATTTTGTTTGTTACTTAGTGGCAACTTCAATCCTATTTAAATTTACAGACATAATTAGTGTGGATGCTCATTAAGCATCCACAGTATTGTTCTTCTTTTCTTTATTATTATTTTTATATCTTCCGTACGTCTATCTCCTCCGACACCGTTCGACGTAGAGAGACCGTTCAACCACCGTTAGATTCCTCTTCTTTGGGACATGACTGCTTCTACTTTTCTCGTCTTTAAATTTTATATTTTTTAAGTTATTCCACTTTTTTCAACAAAAAATTTACCATGTATTTCAATGGGAGGGTCATTCGGGGCTTGGATTGTCTGGTCACTACAACGGTCACCCAATCCCAGCGCACGCGCTCCGGGATGTGGGCGGGGCTTGGCGCCGGAATTCCTTTGATCTTAAAATCATTCAGCTATGAGCATCCACGCTGCAGTTTCTTCAGAAAATGAATTCTCTAGTTTGTTTCTGCCTCTGCTTTAAAACCCTAACCCTACGCTGTGGACATGATTGCATTTGTTTTAGGCATCAGTTTGTCATCGTTAATTTAAATCCCTTTAAGTCCCACTATTGACGCGGTTGACTATTTTTCAGAACTGAAGCTGCCAACGTGGAGAAAATCACCACCAGGCTGCTGAAGGCAGGGGCCAAACCCGATCAGATCGGCATCATCACCCCGTACGAGGGTCAGCGCTCCTACCTGGTCCAGTACATGCAGTTCAGCGGCTCCCTGCACACCAAACTCTATCAGGTATCACTTATAACACAAATGCAAAAATACCTTTTTCCAACAAACACTTCATAGTTACACACATTAGGAGATGTCCCAGGGCAACGTCAACATGGAGCAGTTAGGAGTGGGACGTCCTGTCTGCAGAATCGATGGGGAAAACAGAAACTGAACAACTAGAGAGCCAGAGTTGAGAGTACCTGTGTACTCTCAACTCTGGCTCTCTAGTTGTTCAGTCCTCGACGTCCTCTGTTTTTACAATACAGTTACATTTTGTGTCGTGACTCATTACAGCAAGTAGAAATTGCCAGCGTGGACGCCTTTCAGGGCAGAGAGAAGGACTTCATCATCCTGTCTTGTGTTCGAGCCAACGAGCACCAGGGAATCGGCTTCCTGAACGACCCTCGCCGTCTCAACGTGGCGCTGACCAGGGCCAAGTAAGAACAATTAAAATAATCACAGTGGACAGATGAAGCATGGCCAATCTAACGGGTCAAATTTAGCTTATTTTTAACGATCAGGCTGTATGAACACACACTGTCCCTGTTCTGCACACACAACATTTTACACAGTGATTTGTGTAAGCTGTAAACCTACCCCTCATCGGTTGTCTTATGTCTGAAGGTACGGTGTGATCATTGTGGGCAACCCCAAGGCCCTCTCCAAGCAGCCACTGTGGAACAACCTGCTGAACAACTACAAGGAGCAAAAGGTCCTCGTGGAGGGGCCCCTAAACAACCTGAGGGAGAGCCTCATGCAGTTCAGCAAGCCCCGCAAACTGGTCAACACCATCAACCCTGTGAGTAGGACTCAGTAAACGCATCATACTTTAGTAGTATCAACCTCGTGATACTTTTCCATTACTACTTATTTGGATCGACTTGACTCGGTTCGACTGGCACCCCATTACAACCTGATGTGCATGGGTGTCGTCACAGCAACGCGGCTAAGCATCCCCGTGATGTAATACTAATGGGAAAGGGGGCTAAACAGTCGGTCACAAGATGTTTTTGTGTCTCTGCTGGCTCTTTTAAAGTGTCTTGTTTCTCTTTTGGTGAGACACAAGTTGAGAGTCTGATTAAAGGTGTCAGCATTCACACCTGCTTTCACAGAACTTGTGTAATGAATGTAAAGGCTGCATGCATCCATTCAGCTGTCACAGGAAGTAAACTGAAGGCAGAAGTGTCTTTTTTTTTTTTCATGTTGGAACTTCATTCCAAGACCTGTTTGATTTCTATAGATCGAGTACAAATCGGCGAGTGCTAAATGGTGATGAACTCTTATGTATATGAGCTTTTTGAGAAATCTGTGAATGATATCTGTTCAAAACGTCACCGGTGTTTTCCAGGGAGGACGTTTTATGAGCACTGCAATGTATGATGCCCGTGAGGCTCTCATCCCTGGTTCTGCATACGACCGCAGCAATGGTAATATGTGAGATTTTTTTTTTTTTTAAAAGTATTTTAAGTCAGTAAAACTTTGCACACCGTGTCTTATTGTTATTTATGAACTCTTTCAGGTGGACGTCCATCTAATATGTACTTCCAAACACATGACCAGATTGGGATGATTGGGGCAGGCCCTGGTCCCATGGCTGCTATGAATATTCCTATACCCTTCAACTTGGTGATGCCACCAATAGCCCCACCTAGCTACCTAGGTCAGACCAATGGCCCTGCTGCAGGTATGATAACAGCAAAAAGGAGAAGTGAGGAAAAGTTTGTTTCATTAAAACTGCAGATCTAAACCTAAGAAGGAAAAAAAAAAAAAAGAGGGGAGGGACAGTTGATAGACCTCCTCCTCCAGCATTGCTCAGTCTAGTCTCACCTCAGAACGCCAGAATAACGGCACACCTCTGTCAGTGCGCCCCAGGGCAGCTGTGGCTACAATGTAGCTTGCCATCACCAGTGTGTGGATGACTGAAGTGTAAAGTGCTTTGATAGGGACTAAGTAAAGCGCTATACAAATACAGGCCATTTACCATCTGATATGATATTTGATAACCGTCAGTTCTCATGCTTGTATAGCTACCCTGCATAATGACCTGACAGGTTGTGATTATTTTCTCATCTCCTTACATTCAGGGCGTGGAGCAATGAAAGGTAAGCCTGGGCGTGGTGGGCGGCAGAGGGTTCGTGGTTCTGCACATCAGGGTGCCAGTCAGGGTAATGGACCCAACAGTCAGGCCAGCCAGGATGGAGCCTCTCAATCCTTCTCCCAGGGGCCACTGACACAAGGCTACATCTCCATGAGCCAGCCCTCACAGATGAGCCAGCCTGGCCTCTCCCAGCCGGAGCTCTCCCAGGTAACGCGGCACTGTTCCTTAAAGAAAGCAGATGCAGCAGAGAGTAACACTCATTTAATGACAACCAAGGTTAACTGTTGTCATAAATATAATCAGTGTTGCTATTTCACTAATAGCCTCTTGGTTGTGACTATGCATTAATTGTCTGGGATATTTTGTTTTGAAATTTAGCAGGAATGATGAGTTGCTACACATCTCGTCATTTAAAATCCTATAATGCCACTCTCCTATGTAGACTAGAGAAACTGTATTCTAATCTACATTCATCCTGTTATAGAAATAAAATAAAAGCATTACTAAGATTGGATTGGATTGGATTAGAAAAGGTTAAAGGACCCTGAGCTGGGAAAGTTTCCTGTCTAATTGCTTTCCAGTGTTTTCCACCTCAGGAACTACCAGGCAGTTATTGGCCCATTGTGTTCCCACTGTGCAAAACGTCTGTAGCAGTTCATTCAGGGTTGTTTTCAGGGGAGATAAAAGTGCCCGCTCAGGGCCAGGTACATCTGACTGGCCCTGGAAAACTTCTGTATGAGTCTAAACACTGATCATGTGAGGGGACGATCTTGGGTGGAAAAACAATTGATTTGTGGATCGTTATGTCCTCCAGGACAGCTACCTGGGTGACGAGTTCAAGTCCCAAATCGACGTGGCTTTGTCCCAGGACTCGACCTACCAGGGTGAACGTGCGTACCAGCATGGCGGCGTGACTGGACTGTCACAGTACTGAAGTGTACGTATGATGAATGTCTTTAGCTGCAGTGTAGTGTGAAAGTAATCAGAGTAAAGGTGTTCTCATTACTGACTGCCACAAGCTTGATGTGTGTCTACTGATCCTGGCCAACTAGCAACATAATTTAAATCTAGTTTCACACAAAACTTGATGAAAGTGCCTGAAACCTCAGGATGAACCACTGGAAATGTTTAATAATAATAATAATGGTTGTTGTTGCTGTTGTTGGATGAGCTAAAATCACATCAGGCATATAAAACATGTCATGCAAAAGCACCAACCAGCTTCCATAGAAAGTGAAACTTTCTCATCCGTTTTGTGTCTTGCAGGTTACCCGAAGAAGGGAGCTAGGCTTCAGCTGAGCTTAGTTCATCAGCTTTTTAATCTGGGAAATAATAAAAACATAAAATGGATACCTGTTTTCCTCTGCTACAACCGAAGCACCACCAAGTGAAAGCGACGGGATAGCGAAACCAAACCAATGACCAGCGAGAGAAACAAAGAGGGTAGAAGAAGAGAGCACGAACAGACAGGCAGGATGGCATAAGAGGCCGAGTGAACAAGTGAGAGGCAGGAACCGATGCCCGTGCAGAGAGAAGGAGGGAGGTCAAAAAGGTGGCGGCTTGTGGTCAGGCTGCTGAGGGAAACACGAGACGTGTAAGCGTTCTCTTGTGGGAATCCAACTGAGGTTCAACTCTAAATAAAATAATCTTCCCAAAACTCTCCCATCCACAGCGTGTGAGAAACAATTTATACGCTCATCTTCAGGTGAAGATCGTAGCTTTTCAGCAGAATTTGAAGAAACCTGGTTGCAGTTCTGCTTCCCCTTGCTAAAAGCTGGTTGGCTCTCAACCTGTGCAGTGCCCTGGACTTTTTTTAAAATTAGGTTTGACATGGGAGAAGCGTGCTACCTACGATCTTCTACTGGACCCTCCAAACCTCAGCAGCCTCTAAAAGAAGTGGCAGTCGACGGACCCTCTCAGAGAGGAATGACAAACTCTGTGTCTGTGTCTGATATTGAAATGCCTTTCATTCGCCTTGAGAACCACGGGCTCGTTCACAAGGTCTGCAATGGGGTGGTTTCGACCACTCGTCAGCGCGGTGGAGTGGCACGCGGATTTCAGACTTTTTTTTCCTTTTCTTCTTTTTCGAGGCATGAGACGCGAATCAAGACGATGTTGCGATCATCATGGGACAGTTTACCTTTCTTACAACAGAGCACAAAATTGCAAAAAAGTCATTGAAACTGTCAAACGTGACCAGCATCGAATATTCAGCTCGGCGTCACTTCAGCGACAGCTCCCCCCTCTTATTTTAATCTTTTGAACGACAGGGTCGCTGACGTCCTGCTGTCTTTTTAAAACACTCTGTGTACGCTTACATTGGCAAATGCTTGAATGCTTTTGCTCCTAGTGATTTCCTCAGGGGATTGTGGACTGTTCATACTCATCACGTGAATCCCTGCTTGAGGTGAAAAAAAACTAAACGGGGAGGAAGAGGAGAACATTAGGTGAGGCTAACAGGCGGTCGTGGCAATCAATCAACCACAAGAAAGTAGAAGAAAAGGAAGGTGGCTGAGGCAGAGAAGGAAACATATTCAGGTCAGAAGTTAAGGGAAAGCGTGGACTTTTTCAGTCTAAACATGAACTCATACCATTGTTAAGCCGCTGTTTTTTCCACATTGATGAAGCCATATTAAAGGTCACATCGACCACCCAAATACTACGAAAGCTAATCAGGTTGAAAAGAAGTGTTTGAAATTAAGCCTGTAATTCAGAAATGAACTCGACCCGAAAGACTTTTGGTTCCCGCGGATTCGAATTGTTCCGACACGTTATTAACCCCAGTCACTCACAGCAGAACACGCCATCCAGCACTGATCGGGCGGTGCGGGACAGATGACATAAAACGGTGAATGCGACCAGAGTCAGTGCCTATAACCGCTCACCCTCGGATAAACAGCCGCAGCACAAGCATGAATGTAGTTCCAGTCAAACTACCAGCATTTTCAACAACCTTCCAGAGCCACAGGGCTTTAGAAACCCACAGAAAAGGACTTGTTTTATTTATATATTTTTATTATTTGAATAAAATTGAGTGAGTCTAGCAGCTGGGCTGATTGAGGGGCAGGAAAAAAGCCACCTTCCTTCTCTGTGAGGTAAAAATGGAGGTTGTAAGATTTTATTTTCCCCTTCTGTGGCTGTTTGATTTGTGCTGAGCAGTTCCTCCTGAGTTGATCCACTCTGCTGCCGTGTGCATCGTTTCGTTGTGTAGTTTTACTGAAATATGGGATTTTTTTTTTTTCTTCTTCATAGCGACTTGCTGAGTACAGGAATGAGCGGGACACCGTTATCGTTCTCGATTTTTGTATCTTCTCTTCAAACTGTCCGAAGGATTGTAGTTTTGTAACTTCTTCCAGGAAAGACACTTTCTGAACACAGCACGAATGTACTGCACCGTTGTTTCTCACCTGCTTCTCATTGCTGCACACACGTGACAATCATGTTGCGCTTTAGACATCGTTATGTTGGAGTTAGAAATAGTTGACATTTGTGCACAGAGTTCTTTTAGCATATCAACTTGTTCGGTGAATCCTGATGTGTTAGAGCTTTAAAAAATGTCGCCGTAATATTTTTTTTTTCTCCCATCCTCTGAGCTACAGTCAGTTCCAACATGCGCAACCATCAATGATGCGATTCTGTTGTAGATCCAAGCAGCTGCACACAGAGCGTTCATTCACCTCGTCATTAGGCCGACATTTAACTCATGAAATAGAAGTCTCGATGTGATGTAAATACATATTAGAAACAGTCTTCTTTGCAGTGACGTTTCATCACAAGATGCTGATTCTCTTGTTAAACTGAATCAATAAACGCTGTCAACTTCAGTTTCTATGGTTTGAAGTTTATTTGCAGATAAAAATATTACAGGTATTGTACAGTTTGCAGTATATACATGAGGTGGTTTTCACGCAGGCGCCTGCTCTGCCTTTTTCATCTGTCTTCTCTTCATCAGTTTCTTTTTTAGCTGTTTCTGTTTCTGAATGTTCTCCTGGATTTTCTGTTTGAACTTCTTCTTCTGGCTCCTGATCTTCTCCAGCTCAGCTTTCCTCTTGGCCTCCAGCTCTGGATCCTGTAATGGCAGGAAATTAGTTTTTAAATACCAGAGTGCCGACCTCACCGTAGGGCAGGTTCTTAGTCCTTCACACGTCATTTAAAACACAGTGGACAGAGAGACGCCCGCTATCATGTTTGTCACTTTCATTACAAGGCGAGGGAAACCTGTGCAGTCAAAACGTCACACTGCTGCTAAAGGCTGGTTTCACACAGGTTAGCTCAGAGAACCAAAATGTTTCAGAAAGCAGCGTAACCTTTGACCCTCAGCAACCACAGCTGTTGTAGTCGCTGGCTAGACATCACACAGAACCCCGATCAGAGATGACGGAGGGGTTACTAAATGTTTGCTCCTTCATGCTGTGTCGGGTCAGTGTGGCTGCTACCTGACAACGGTGATGATAACATGCTGTTTAAAATTGATAAAGAACATAAAAATCCAACAGTTACATGCAAGGAAGACTTTAAATGCTGCGCTCCGTTTCTTTATGTCAGGTGAACGTCAGAGCTCTGAAACTTTAAACTGGATCTATTTAGTTACAGGTTACTTTCCCACAGCCTAATGAAGGACGGATTGAGTTTGTTGCAGAAAAATCTTATTGATTGTGCGCTGCGACTAATGCCATCGTCAACTTGGCTCCAGCCGCTGCAGTTACAGTCCTGTGAAAGACTTCCACATTCTAGCTGGCCTTCATTTTAGTGGCATATATCATTCCGTGATCTGTCAGTGTCCTGTAAATTCAAATGGTGCATCCAGCTCATTTTAAACTAAAACTTGGAACATATCAGGTTATGTACTCAGCATAAGTGAGTACATAACCGATTTAGCCAGGTAAAAACAGGTCACTAAGCTTTTAATCTTGCTTTGCAGTTCAGCATTCAGGAGTCGGTGACGTCAATGTGTGGCACTGCTGTTCTGAATGTTTATGATCTTCAATCAATCTTAAATGTGAAGTAAAAGTCATCGAGCACGACTACTCACGCTGACGTATCTCAGTGAAGATTCAGAAATATTTTAGAGTTTATAGAAGCTGTTTTTACAGACTCAAAGGAACTGTTCAGTAAGTAGCAGTCCCTCTGGGATCTGGAGAATAACACCTCGCTGCTGTTCAGATGTTTAACTCAGCTTAAAAATATAATAATAATCATGCTTCAAATCAAAAACACAATAATGTTTAACTAAGAGGCTGTGCTCACCTTGCCCTCCAGGATCAGCTGTTTCCTCTTGTTGATCTCTTTTTTCTCATCAAAGTCCGTTGACTCGAGTTTCTGCAACATGGAGTTTACAGTGAAAACGGAAACTGGTGAGGGAGGTTAAAAACTAGCGTCGCTGAATAACAGACATCAGTCATCGTGTGAAACAATGTTCCACTTTAACTGGATTGAGAGCAGTGAAAAGTAAGCGTGATGAAAACATCCGTACTATTTCACACTCTCGCCGGGTCACGTTGACCTGGGTGAGGATCTTCAGGACCTCTTTCTCCTCCACAGGATATTCCTTCAGCTTGGTTTCTGGAAGATGAAAAAATAAAAACGTACATGAACTTTGTGACACTTACATGCAGCTCATGAGCTCCAGATCTCAAAAAGCAAAAATCATTATCTATCTTTTGCAATCAGACATTGTGCAAATATCCAAGTTTAAGATAAAAAAAAATCTCTACAGGTCAAAAGATCTCCGGATGTGACTTACGAGTCTGCTCTTCGATGGAGTGAATCAGGTGGATGTCGTACTGCGTCACCAGCGTGATGGACACTCCGTTCCTCCCTGCAGGAGGGAAACGTCACAGTGTGTGAGTGGTGTTTGTGTCAGATGTGAGGAACACGGTGTAGGGGGAAAAAAAACCAAGCAACACCTGCTCTGGCTGTTCGCCCGACTCTGTGGATGTAGATCTTGGGAAGGCCGGGGGTGTTGTGATTGATGACGACCTGCACAGTTGGGATATCCAAACCCCTGTGGGGCAGCAGTAAGAGGAAAACACGTTTCTGCTTTGAAATGCTTTGTGGTGACTCCAGAGGGGAGTGACTTAAACAGGCTCACACTACATGTTTGTGTCACATTTGTTGATTAATGTCATCAAAATGTGGCCTTTTAATTTCTTTCCACTGCTTCACGTGGATCCTCACCTGGCAGCTACGTCGGTCGCTATCAGGATTTTGTAGACGCTGGCTTTGAACTTGGCAAGGTTTGCAAATCGTTGTTTCTGAAGAACAAAAAGCGGTCGGTTATTCTGCCAGCTCATTCCTCTGCTGTAAAATGCTCTGATCCTTTTCAGCAGATGTTCCCTCTTTGTCCCTTTAATGACACAATTGTAATTCCCTGCAGATGTTTGCAGAGGACCGGCGAGATCTCCCACACAGAAAGCAAAGTCAAACGCTTTTTAGGTGCCAAATAAATTGACTTTGCACCTCATTTAGCTGCCACTGCAAGGAAGCTGCCCTTCAAACGCCCTCTGATGAAATGACTCTGCTGGTTTCGGTTTGTGGCCTCACCTGTTTCATCATGGAGTGCAGAGAGATGGTTGGAAAGTTAAACTCCCGCAGCATCATGGTAAGGATCTGACAGCTCCTGAATGGGTCAAGGAAACGTATTCAGTGCGATGTGTGTGTAACCACAGCAACAAAAAGGCGAGAACACTCAAAGACGTGCATGACTTTTACATCATTCACATGATCGTTTCTTCTAAATCAAATATCGGATTCATGCTAGGATCAGAGCACTGCTTTGCTTTGAACTGTGAATGTTCACACAGGATGCTGAACCCCTCGTAGCTTCTTACTTGCACGTGTTGGTAAAAATGATGATGGACCAATCATCGTGCTCATCGGTGAATGTCTGGATCAGGTGAACCAGGTAGGCGTCCTTCACCTTCTCTGGAGTGAGGATGTACCTCTGGTCCAGCTCCTCTACCGTCCGTGTCCTGACGACAACAACAACAAAGGCTAAAATCACTGACCATCAATTAGATTTGATATTTCAAAAAGTATAACAGGTCAAGTTCCAGAGCAGCATCCGTGAATGTGACGGGGATTCAGAGCTTCAAAAACATGTAAATACCACAGGTGATGACACAAGCCAACACTGTGGAGCCTGTGTGACACAGCGCTCACGCTCAGGCAGATTCTATTACATCCTTCTGCCCACCGAGTTCAGACAACAGATTTAACCTCACCGGGAGGAGGAGAAAACGTGAAGCTGAACAGATAAAAGAAAGCCGTTTTATTCTGTACACACTTTAACATTTGACATCGTTTCTTTTAGTTTTCTGTGAATGTATCTGGGAAAATCTGCCGTTTCACCGTCTGAACCCTGCTAACAGTTTTATTCGATTTCTCACTGGACCATGAATAACGCCAGCGCTCGACTCTCTCTTGTATTTAATGACATTTTTTTAACACTGAACTGAGGCACAGAAATCTGTCCCAGAGTGCTCACAGCATCTTCTTGGTGTCTCTGGGACTGATGTTTAAGACAGCAGAGAAGCTGTGTTGTCTGTTAAGGACGTTGCTGCTACTCAGCAGACAGATGCAGGTCACTCACTCCGATTTGCTCTCCCAGAAGAACGGTTTGTTCATGGCGATGCTCTTCAGCTCCTGCAGGGTGTCGGTCAGCGTGGCGCTGAACAGCAGCGTCTGACGCTTGGCCGGCAGGATCTCCAGGATCACCTCCAGGTCTTTGGTGAAGTCGGTACAGCCCTGCTCCAGCAGCCGGTCCGCCTCGTCCAAAATCTGCCACAGACGAAGAAGCATCACACAAACAGTCAGTGAAAACGAGCTTTTTAGTCTTTGTAGTTTTTAATCTGTTTTCTGTTCACAGACATTGTCAGCCAGGAGATATTATATAAAATTACATCACAGATACTGAACGTTTAACCGTGGCTCCACCGGGGGGACAGAGATTAAAGAGTGCGCATGCTGGTGAAAGATTACAACTTATATGTCACAAAAGCAGAAGTTTACGTAGTAGCAATACTATTGTCATTGGATCAGATCCATTTCTGGGTTTTCGGTGAACACACCAAGAACTGGATCCTCTTCATGCTGAAGGTGTTGGAGCTGCGGATGTGATCGGCCAGTCGGCCCGGCGTTGCTACGACTACATGCGGCTGGTTGGACAGCTCCAGGGCCTGGGTCACCATGTCTGCCCACAACACAGCAGACAAACAACACCAAGTTAATGGAAACTGGTGACGCTGTTTGGTTCCTGCAGCTGAGCGTCGTCACGAACTGGGAATTCTGCACAGGTGGACTAAATTTACTTAAACGATGCTCTAAGCTATAAACTTAACGGCATCTTTGGCAGCGCCTTCATAATTCAAAGCACAACACAAACAACTACATTTGGCACATTTTTACATTCTGATCCAGGGTCAGCTGCTCAAAACTGATGAAAGATTCAAGGGAAAAGAATCCAGATGTTTATTCTTTTCTATTTTTGCAAAAAAAAAAAAAAAACCAAAAAAAAAAAAAAGTATCCC
>VUQR01000095.1:30267-41064 GCA_015108515.1 Hemichromis elongatus | reverse complement strand
CCCATTCCACCGACGATGATGCACTCTTTCAGACCCAAAGGTTTCCCCAGGACTCGAAACTGCTCTGCAATCTGATAGGCCAGCTCCCTGAGTGACACATTTACATCATAATAAGTTAAAAATATAAGAGGATTGACAGTACTGTGTAAAATTTTTAAACAAAGTAAACTAATTAATTATGATTTTGTGAACGAACTAAAATAAAATCCAAACGTGGAGGAAATATGCTTGGCTTGTATCTTGGTAAAAACATTATTCCAACTTGTCTGATGAGGCCTTATTGAGACTCTGGATGTCCACGTCTGTCCCCTGCTCTCACCTGGTAGGAGTGAGCACCAGGCAGAAGATGCCGTACGGGTCCTCTGAGAGTTTCTGCAGCACTGGCAACACAAACGCTGCTGTTTTCCCACTGCCGGTCTTGGCACAGCCCATACAATCCCGACCTGTGGAAGGAAACAGTGATGGAACAAATGCAGAGCTGCAGAGGAAGTCCACCTCCGCTGTGTACATAACAGAGAAAGTCAGAGGAAGGCAGGAGCTTCCAGACCTCTACACAGCTTAACAGTTACTCAGAGTTATAGTTTATTTATTTATGTAGCACATTAATTACAACAGGAACATTGACCAAAGTGCTGCACAAGAATACAAAATACCTAGTAAAATAACTTATAATACTGCTACCAAACATCAAATATGAAATAACAAATAACACACATACTATATTAAAAGCCAATGAATACAAATGTTTTTTTTAAAGATAAGGTTTAAAAAGATTGACAGTAGGAGCCTGTCTGATGTGTCGGGGTAGATTATTTCTAACAGAGGTTATTATCGATCCTCCGGCAGGTATCACATACATATACGTGTCTTACCTTGAAGGATAGCTGGCATGCAGTTTTCCTGGACTGGAGTGGGTTTGTTGATTCCCAGCTGTTTACACTGTTTGACCAGCCAGTCTGACAGACCGAGGGAGGAAAAGTCGCCCATTTCTGATTCACCTCGTCCCGCGAAGCTCCTGGAGATCAGCTGTGGACGCGTTATGACAAAAGAAAAGCTAAAATACTCTTATTTCAGTAAACACTAACACATCCTCGTGCGTCAGGTCTGCGGGCGCTGGCTGATTACGTAACAACAATGCGTCTTCTTCACTGCAGGAAAGTGCGCGTTGCTGTCCTCTGCCGGTCGGTGTAGTGAACGACACTGAAAGCAGAGAGTGGAGTAAAAAAAAAGCTGTTCATAACTCGGTTCATTTATTTGTGTCTCCACAGAGATGTGGTCTCATCTGTTTGGGAAAGATGCTAAAGCTGACCCTTCATATATGAGCTGTTTCTGTGTGACATGCGCATCATTCAGCCTCTTTAAGGCAGTGAAGTTAAAGCAGCGCCTTCTTATGTGGGTAAATAATGATGTAATGAAACTATATATGAGACCTTGGGCCTTTCTGTAAGACTCAGAGGAAGTAAAGCTTCAGTTTAAATAGGCTGTGCATATTCACAAACAAATACACAGTGGAGCTTGATGCTTTGCCAGCTTTCCAGCATTGGACAGCTTTGTGTCCAGCGCTACAGATTTGGATTGACCTCTGAACCTGCCAGAGTCTCAGCATTTTCACTGTAGAGCTGGGCTGTCTCTGCTTTGTCTTTGCAGAGAACATTTAAAGGAAATACTGAAAGAAAGGTGTTTATCTGTAAATCCCCAATTTATATTTGCCTGGATTTCTAAGATGTTGTTTTTATTGTCAAACACAAGCTTTCAGGGTTCTGATAGAGATCACTTGTCGCAAACTTCTCACCATTCACATCACAATGATGAAGTGAGACAAAACCTTCAGATCGATAAAAACCTCTTATTTTTTCTGTGTGGCAGATTGTGGCAGACTGATTGCTTCGTGGTGCGTTGTCACGTGTGATTAATGACCAGCCAGATAAAGGGAATCGTTCTCAGGCATCATAAAAATATACCTTCTGTGGTCCGAACTTGTTAAATTTGACATCAGTCAGAAAATGGTTTATATGAACAGAAGCTGGTCCGTGTGGGTTTCAGTGGCCTTGCAGTGAGCCATAAACCTTGAGCTTAAACTTGACTCCTTCTTGGCTCTCTGTGCTTCTGTGCTGCACAGACTGACTCTTGGAGCCTGGCACAACATCTACACCTTTCGGTTTTGTTCAGATTCTTATTTTTGTAACATTTTTGTGTGTCTTTGGGAACAAAGATTATATTACTGAGCTCCATTTAAACAGCAAAAATGTGACAGAGTGTGGAAACCAAACAATGAACAGTGGTGATGCTGTGTAAATCTAAAAAATCATTTTAAAACAATACTTTGAGATTACTTCACATCTTCAGAAGACAATCTTAAAGTTTATGAAGATGACATAAATTGCATTACCAATGACACCTCCACCTGTCACCATCTGGTCGTCTTATCAGCGCAGTTTTCAGGGTTTCCTGAACAACATCACAGCTTTGATTTTCTACACTAAACTGGCAAAAGTGTTTACATGTGCTGTTCTGCTTTCCAGCACTGCTGAACTGAAGTGACCAAATACAGTTAAATCACAAGGATAGTGCATCTGTGTGTGGCCCTTCAATCTAAAGTTGTAAGAATATACTTTTAAAACATACTACAGTGAGCTGTGGTCAGAAAGGTTCCCTCAGCAGTCTCTTGTGGAAACCTGCAGAATGCTCCTCTTAACATCCAAGATTTGACTCTCTGTATAGATTTATTTGTTAATGTTTTGCTGGTGATTGATTATCACATCATTTGTCGTCCAGTCTCACCTGCCACTGCGGGCTTGTGGAGGACAATGTGAGTTAATTCAGTTGCTGCTTGACTAGAGAGGCAGGAGAAGCTTCACCAGGAAAAACCCATCTGTGTCTGCACACTGAGCTGCCAGAGGTGATTAATGCCCTGTGTGTTAAAGGCAAAGGCCTGAAGGTTCAGCTCCTTCCTGTCCAGACCGTCCAGCTGTGCTGCAAACTGCTTTGGACCGAGTGAAACGTGTCTCTCTAAATTAAAAGGAGGATTGGTTGAATGCAAAGGCAAGGAGCCGATGTTCCCTGCGATCTCCCTGCAGCACAGAGGCGCAGTCAGCTGCATGGCTGTAACAGGCCACTGAGCAGCATGATTAGCTCTCCCATTGCTTTTCCACCACATTTGAGGCTCCAGTCTCCCATGTTCAGCCTATATTGATGCAGATAAATCAGTGGAGACTCTTTCTAAGCACACAGAAATGTTTCCAGCACTTTTAGGTGGGAAGATATTGAACCTTAACAAGAAAATAGTGCAAACAAGTTTTGCTTTTCCAAAAAGAAACGGACTGTGTAATGCTTTACGAACCTATCTGTATTCCAGATCGGTGATGCACTGAAAGCATTTGGCAAATTATGAAATGAAAAGTATTACAAAGGAGGGAGTGAACTATTAAACAGACTTAACCTCAGGGGATTCAATGTGGCTATAAAAACTACAGCAATTGGTTTGAAATTCCAGATGCTTAATGCCTGCATCTGAGTTTAAAAAACAAACAAAACAAAACAAAAAAACCCCTAATCTAATCTGACATTTATTTGTACATTTCTATAACATATTAATTTGAAATTATCGGGGTTACCATATAGCTTTTTAGACATCTTCTTCACCATAATGTGGTTTAACGTCAGATTAAGTGCACATTAGGTGCGCCAGTGTATATCACGACTGATTGTTTGCGTAAGCTTTTATCGTAAATAGCTGTTGGATGCGGAGGATTTAGGGCTACCAATGGGCCATTTTGATATAGTTCTCATTCTGGCATATAAATGAACAGTCGGAATAATGAGTTCATTTGTAAGTTCCATGGTGCCCGTTAGATGGCACTGTGGAGGCCCCGCGGTCCCACAGAAATAGTTGAATGGAATCCCAGTGTGATCTGGCACCGTAGTGGGAGGGGAGCACAGCACACAAGTCCTGGAGGAGGTTTGAACCAAGAGCACTGTGCTGCCCGACTTTTCATCGACATTCGTCCGTCTGTCCGAACTGCAAAGCTTAGCCAAACGTTCGCGGTGCGTAATTACGCACGGATACGACAGTTCCGCGGTGTTTTGTGGAAACCCCACGGACAAAGAAGGGCAGGCGGGCTGGAGTGCAACTGACTTGAGCGGAGAGGAGTACTGTTGGAGGGGAAACTGGAGGAATCTGGAGTCGGAAGTGATTTTTCTTTTTTCTTCTTCTCCAGAAATATAACTTACGTCCAGGATTTTAGTGAAGGGAAAATCTTTTTGGCGAGAGGAGAGTTAGGAGTGGATTTAAACCCCAAAACAGCATCTAAATCCTCGGAGCATGGGGTAAGTTGTGGTTTGTGTCTGATTTTTTTTCTCTTCAAGTGTTGATTACACACAAAAAAAGAGACAGACAGAGAGAGAAAGAAAAAAATCTTAATGTGAACTTTGTGACGAAGCAGCTTCGTTTCTGAGGTTGAGCTTTTTGTTGGACGGCATCTTGGACAAGCTTTTGGAGCGATCCTACCGCCAGTTCACATGTAACAGTCTGCTGTTTTCTTTGTTTACATCCGAGAGAGAAAGGAGTCATTAATTTGTGAAGCGCAGATCCTAACTTAATTTGATCAAACGGCTATTTTTTTTTAAACCCCATTACGTGTAACTGTATGGCTGTCACGCGTTATTTAAAAGTAATATTTTATGATGACGCACACGGAGGTCATTTAAAGGCTTGAACTGCGGAGACTTCCTCTACTCTGTTCCTCCTCACTGAAGAGAGAGGCTGCAGGCTGATTTTGTTGCAGAGGATCCTGGGTAGCTTTTATTGGGATGCTGTTGGTGTCACGCTGCGCTCAATATCATTAACTCTGTCAGTGTGTTTGCGTGTGTTCAATTATACGTGCAAGTCTCCAGCTATCGGCTTCAGATACACCTGAGCTCTCCTCCCACTGCCAGAGTCCAAGCTGTTAGCTTCCAAACTCTGGGACACTTCTATGACGCCTTAAGATGCTCCTTAAATGAACGCACAGCAGGAGAGCATCATCTTTTATCTTCAACGTGATTTCACTGACGCGCCATGATAAGCTGGCACCGACGGGAGGATGCATTTCATTGCATTATTGCTGTTTTACATTCTATTTATTTACAGCCTAAACCACTTACGGTTAACGTTGCTAGTGCACAGTGATGCAAAAGTGCCGATATTTACCCGTTTACTGCCCATATTCAAGCCCGTTTCCTAAAATTTGTGCTTCTATACATGAAAAATATGATCTCCAATACGTTTCAAGACATTTATTTTCTTGCCAGCAAAACATTTGGCTTGTAAATGCCTCAATGTCGAGGTGGAAGAGGTGTCTGGAGAGAGGAGAGGGGCCTTCCGGGCATCTCTGCTAGAGTGCTCCCCCGTGACCCCGGATCCAGATGAGCAGAAGATGGAAAATATGTGATAATGGAAAAGACCAGAAAAATCAGAACTGTGAGGCAATTCTCATCCTGTACACTCGGGTTTGACCAGTTTTTGATTGAGTTTAATATTTTTATTTTATTTTCCGTCGCAGTTTGGTTGGTTTTAGGGCCAAAATAAGTTGGTCAGGTTAACCTTTATGTGGCGGGGCGTGGTCTGCGGCGCCGCTCAGGTGCGTCGGCCTCGCCTGTGGCATTGCAGACATGCATGAATTGTAATATTTCAGTGCACTGATTGAAGTACCTTTACAAAGTGATTGCAAACTGCTGTAAAGCACCCACGCATTCAGTTCTTAGGTTTCAAGGTTTGAGGTTTCAAAGTCATGGAAATATGTGTGCTTTCAGGGCTTTGAAACCTCAAATGTTTCTTTTGCTGTCGTGTTCTCCATGTGTGAGATGGAGACGGTGCACTGGAATGTGTTACTGTCAATAAAAGTCAGATTAGGAACTAAATACCCAACCCCAGTCAGCGTGGCACTGTGCCACAGTGTCAACGCTAAAAGCTTAAAGTAGACTGTATCCACTCTGTTGATGCCAGCGGGGAAATGGTCCTCTGACAGTAACAAACAAGCAAACATCTGCTCCGATGGCCTGTGTTTGATGCATTTTCACTGTCAGAGCTTAAGCCATGCATCAACTGTGCTTCATCCCTCTGAGCCGGAGAGAGGCAGCAGGATTCAGTCACCTGGGCCAAATGGCGAAAAAAAAAAGAGCAGGATTTAGTCACTGGGCCACCGTGTACTCTCAAACAGGAGTCTGCAGAACTCACAATATCCAGAGACAGCCTGCAGCTCTTCTGCACACTTGACAGATGGAGCAGAGTCTTGATTAAAAGTCGCTTCTGGTCCATAAACCAAATGAATATTCACACAGGTGCTTTCAAGCTGCGTGCTGCTTGTCTTTGGAGTTCTTATTTTGATCCTCTGACCTGGGTAGCCTGGAAATAGATGGAGAGGGAGTCTTGATATAATGAACACCTTCTACTTTTAGGTACAGGCTGCAGATTTAGTCAGAGTGAAGTTTATGATCAGCTTCTATTAATTCCAATATCAATGCTTGGTAACAGCAACGCATTAAAAACGGTTCATTAACTGAGCATTAAGAAAAATCTGCATTTTCAGGTAACACTTGGAGGAGCCTAATGAACGTTTATTGTGTGTTAATGAGGCGAGAACTATGTATAGGTACCATTTTTAAATGGAGCTGTGGTCTTAAGTGTGAGTCTTTTTCATGTGTGAATTTAAGCAGGTCAGACCTAAATGAAATTCTTCGTTTTTACCACATTTATGCTCCTTCAAGTGTTTTGTGTGGGAAATGATCATGTGTGGCTTGGTACTGTTGATTAGTAGTACAGTACATCCTCCCCAGGTCCAAATAATTGTGACACTTTTACCCCTCCATGGAACATATTAGCTCATTTTTAAATTTAATGGCAGCAAAATATCTCATAAACTGGGCAACAAAAGGCTGGAAAAGTAAGTGTTACTGAGAAGCAACAACATTTTGCCACTGTTATTTGGCAACAGGTCCACATTTAATGAAAAAATATGAAGACTTTTAAATGTCTCCTCATTTACAGTACAAAATATCATTAAAATATTCAGACAATCTGGAGAAATCACTGTGCACAAGGGACTAGGCTGAAAATCAATACAGGACGTCCATGATCTTCTGTCCCTCAGCCAGCATCACATTAAAACGGATATGATTCTTTCATGGAAATCGCTGCACGGGTTCAGGAATGCTTCCAGAAATCACTGTCTGTATGCAAGTTAAAGCTCTGGGACACAAAGAGGAGGCATATATGACCATGATCCAGAGATGCTGCCATCTTCTCTGGACCAAAGCTCGGATGGAGGAAATGTGGGGAAATGTTCTGTGGTCAGACAAATTAAAATTTTAGATTCTTCTGGGAAAACATGGACAATGTTGTGGAGTTAAGGGAAGAAGGACCATCTGGCTTGTTATCAACACTCAGTTCAAAAGCCTGCCTCTCTGACTGTATGAGGGTACCTCAGTGCCTATGCAACCGGCAGCATGTTCATCTGGAAAGGCATCATTAATGCTCAAAGGTGTATATGCAATATATGCTCCCATCCACACTTCTTTCTCAAGGAAGGCCTTGCATATTACAATATGACAATACTAAACCACACACTGCATCTATTACACCATTGCTTTATAGTAAAAGTCCAGACCAACTGGACAATTAGAGCATCATGAAACCAAGAATACAAGAAAGAAGTCACAAGACTGTTGAGCAGTCGGATATCAGACGAGAATGGGAGAAGATTCCTCTCCAGCAGCTGGCGTCCTCAGTTCCCAGACATTTACAGACTGTTGTTAAAAGAAGAGGCCATGCTACACACATGGCCACGTCCCAACTTATTGATGTGTTGCTGCCATCAAATTTAAAATGATATGATAATATTTTTTTATGAAACAGTAAAATGTTTATGAGATCTACAGATCACAGCATTCTGTTTTCACTGACATTTTACACACATATGTCGCAACCTCCCGATGTGGACCCCCCGAGGCAGTGGCCGGTAGGATCAGCAGGTGTTATGCTTCACTGTATAACCTGAGCTATCTCCTTCTTGTTCTGCTGCAGAGGAGCTGTCTGCCAGCTGTAAAATGTACCCGCTACACCGAGAGAGGTACAAACACACTGCTGTGTCTGTGTTGTTGCTCTGTCTGATAGGGATGGGTGATACCTCCTACCAATTAATGCTGAGCTTTAGGTCACTGTGTGTACCTTTCACTCAGCAGAAGCTGCTTAATTACCAACACCTGGGTGTTCAAAGTGTATAAGTTTGAATACCCTAGTATTCGGTTTGTTAATTGTAAAACTAGCTCTGTATGAATAAAGGGATGCTTGGAAAATTTAAAGTAGGGCAGCTATTAATGGAAATGTCACCATTGCATCATGAAATTGTGAATTTTTACTGTTCTTTTTTTTGATAGTCCAAAATAAGACATCAGGTATTAATACATTGGGGATCAATCCTCCCATCCCTGCTTCATTAAATATTTATTTGCCTTTGAACAAAATCCACCCTCATCTCATCCTCCCCATTGTGTTAATCCTCGGCTCGCTTTCTGTGGAAACTGTAACAAGCTGTAAGATGTGATTCACAGAGTGGAGGTTTCATGCTTGTCGTGATGTGCAAATGTTGTCAGCATGTTGTGCTGCCCTCGCTGTCATCACCTGGTGTCCCTTTTATCACGCTGTCGTCCTGTCACACACTCTGTCGCAGCTCAGCTGTTCCATGCACTGTTGGATTGTTTTACAAGTGTTGTACGAGCTCTTGGCATGTTTTGCATGTAAAACTTTACTGATTAAAATAACTGCAAATGTTAAAAAAATGTTGTGGTGTAAAAATATACTGTGGATGTTCTTGACTCAAGTTAACCTCAAGCTGACTGTGGAGGGTTCTTTTGTTTTGGTGTGAAACACTTTCTTTGAGCAATTTAGTGCTTGTAGCTTAAAGATGGAGTTTTACATTTACTGAAAGATTTTCCAGCATTTCTCATTCACAGGCATGTTGTTGGTTGGCTGAACACAACTCTGCCCACTCAGTGAACACAGTCAGTATAAAAGGCCTCAGGCACATGAAAGCTTCACTGACAAATAACGGACTCTTAAAAGAAACCAAAGTTAAGTCTGAGTCTTTTTTCCCTCTCCCCTCTTCTAGTCAACAGAAAACGAACCGTTTTGATAATCAGTTGTATGTTTAAGTCATAAAAACAATGAATGAATGGTGCTGGTGTCAGCTTCATAGATACTTTTTTTTCTTTTTAACTGTTAACTGAGTAAAGCAAACTCTGAATGTGAACACATTTGTTTTTTAGCTTGTGGGATTTTATTGTTTTTGTGTTTTGTGAAATTGAAATAGCATTAGTTGCAGCAGGTCTGGATTTAGCTAGCTCAAGGATATGATTTCAATACATGTATCGTGCTTCTTTAAGATTTTATGTACACAGAAATGTGGAACTATCTATGTTTGTTGTTTAAGGTGGCGATTCCTGCTGTAATTACTGTATGGTGGATACAGCCAGCATACATGAACACATGAGGAGAGAGCTGATCAGCTAGCTAACTAAAGCTAGAGTCAGGTCAATGCTAGCTAACGAGCTTGATTAGGAATGTGCATCCCTTTATTCACTGCAATGATACTTGTGATGCTAGTTGTGCCGAGTGAAAAACAGGCTTACAAGAAAACATACTGGCTGGGAAAACTGAACCGCAGACTCCTTAGAGAAGGAGTGGACAGTTAAATTTGTCAAGATGCCGCATAAGGAACTGGGACTATTGTGGAGGGCCACCCCAATGTACTGTAGAGGTTGTTTTTTTTTGTTCAAACACTGAAAGAAGAAATGATTGAGAAATCAACTACCAGAGCCACACGCCTTCCCATGCTTTGGATTCTGGGATGTATCATAGTATCGTAGATGTGCAGAGTGCAGTTTTGTCTGAAATCTTGCCCAGATGAACACAAATTCATGGTATTCACTAGTCCAGAACATGGCACATTCTTCCAGTGTTTGCTTTTTTATTTCCACATCTGCCCAATATGTGGACTGAATGTGACACATTTGTGGGCTGGCCGTAGTTTTCTAGGAGTTTTCTCTGTGTGGACCAGAGGACATGAACCTGTGAAGACTTAGAACTAGCCAATGAGAATGGAGATTTAAAGTATTTCTGAATTGGCTTCACTTCCCAGACACCCTCCACGCTACATCCATCGTACGTATAAGATAAGATAAGATAAGAAATACTTTATTAATCCCGAAGGAAATACAGTCTGTGGAAACAACAAAGTGCATCAAAGCTGCTTCCTGTAGGCAGCTGAAGCTAGCTGTTGTCATGCTTCCTATCGGTAGCAGAAGCTAAGCCTCGGCTATCAGTTTCGCATCTAAAAATTGAAGCTTTTACATAAATGCACGTTAGAGGACTGGAGTTTATTCACTTGTTGTTGTCTGAATTTGTGGTTATACAGCACAGTATGTAACAAGGTATGATTATCAGTTGACATAATTAGTGTAGAGTCATAGGAGAGGATTAAGATATTTCAGACCAATAAAAGCTCATTTACTGTTGAAATGTTTTGTGACATCACAGAGCAGCCTCCATGTGCAGCACACAGGGCATCTACACTCATTCAGTTTACCCACAGCATAATGACAGTAAAAAAGTGGATTGTCTGTGTCCTCGCTCTGGTCAAGGACACAACCAGCTGCTCTGTGGGGAGAATAACCTCTTAATTGCTGTTCTGGAGACACACAACTGAATTTATAACCAGTCATCTTGACTCACTAGCCACTTCTATTCATCTCACCTTGTTTTGC
>VUQR01000095.1:0-29929 GCA_015108515.1 Hemichromis elongatus | reverse complement strand
CTTCTAATCAAAGAAAATCTAAAGTGACAACCATAAACCTTCAAAGCTTTCCTTACTTTCTGCCAGAGTTGGAAACTTGGACTCTGTTGGATTGTGGTTTGCTTTGCAGATATGGGGACTCGTTTCGCAGCTACAATATGAGCTGGTGTTTCACTTCGCTGTGCTATTTTGGTATGTAGTTGTAGCGTGTCATGTTGCCCGGACACGTCAGGCACTTTTGCTGGCTCAGGAAAGGTGGACGCGGGGCTTCTCGCTCTCAGAGGTCGGAGGAAGCAGACCCTTTAAAAGAGAAGTACTGTGAAAGCAACAAAGAGAAGCAAAAACATTTTCCTGTTTTGGTAATCCCGACACTCCCAGAGGGCGCAAAGCCACAGCAGGCTGCCTGTTATTTGTTGTCTTAATTCACAGATGGTGGACAGTGATGCTCAGTTGATGCATATATTTAGAGTGAGTTTAACCCTTTTTAGATGGATGCAGAAATCGGGACAAATCCATGTTTGTGGGTCAAAACCTCACTCATCCCCCACCACTCTGCTGTTTTAGGACCCCTAAAGCAGAAGCCTTTGGAAACACTGCTGACCCATTTTCACGTGAAGCCTTGTGTTTTATTCTGGACAGCCAGAAACTGAAACTTTGAGATGCTTCCTGATTGTGTCTGATCAGTCACTACCTATCCTTCTTACATGCGCCTTGCTTCTACCCATGACTGTTTTGTGGAAGGAAACGATATCTCTGGCTTGGCTAGCAGTAGTTAATTTAAAATGAAATGCAGGTGTAGGTGACCTTGTGTTGTGGTTACTGTGAAGGCAAATTCTGCATTCTTTCATGATACGCCTGCCTAAATGCACAGGAGGTGCACTCGGTGTACTTGAATGGTGCATTTTCAGACAGACGGACATGAATGGCATGAATGTAAAACGCTCTTCTGGAAAGAGGTCGTTTGCATTTTAAAATGAAAATGTATTCATGTGGACATGGCCTTAGACCATCTGCAGTCTTTGCAATCACATCTCCTGCAGTAGCAGAGCTGACAGCACTTTTTTAAAAACAACATATTCACACAGTGTTTTTTCAGTCTTTTGAAATATTTTCTCTCCCACTTGAATGAGGGCACATTTCCACAAACAGAAGGTCCTTGCTCTAAAATCTGTAAAGCCACTTGAGGATTTTTATTTTTTAAATATTGGGCTTTATAAATGAAACTGAATCACTGGGCACACGGAGAAGGTGAAGCCGTCATCCAGCTGACTGATCTGTAGACGAACTCTGTTGATAAACACGGGCTTGATGAGAATAAGTAGAGTGAACTTGACTATAAAACTAAATTGTTAAATTTAGTTTTAAATTGTTCTTTTATTTTCTGGTTATAAGAAAACTACTCTCACAGGACACTATTAGATACACATGTTGAATGGCTCATTAATTCAACTGTCAACTTGGTGCATATATGCATGTAGATACGGTGAAGATGACCTGCTGAACCAAACATAAGTGACTTTGAATGTGACATCCTTGTTGTTTCCAGACAGGCAGCTCTGAGTACTGAGGATGGTCTGAAATATCAAGTTTTAGGAATGCAACTATAACCATTCGTTGCAACCAAGGTGTGCAGAAAAGCATCTCTAAAAGCAAAATGTATCAAACGTTTATGGAGATGGGCTGCAGCAGCAGCACACTGCCCGTCAGCTAAGAACAGGAAACTGAGGCTACAATGCACATGGGTCATTAAAAAGTTGATTGGACAAGAAAAGACTAGAAAAACTTAATTTAGTTTGATTTTTTCTGGTTCAGGCTGGTGGTGTTATGTTACCAGGCTGTATTCATCTTCAGCACAAAGCTCAAACTAGTGTCTTGAACCTTTCAGTGAGTTCACTGTACTCACATGACCTCACAGTCATCAGATCTGTCATGGTTCAACACTGTGAGTGTACCTATTGAAGTGGCCAGTGAGTGTATGTAGTTAGTTATTATTTTCCACGAGGATTGATACAGCACTCTGTGTGGTGCAATGAATGACACTGTACTTCATTTTTTTTCTTGCTGAGTTAGCACAAGAGGGAAACGGCTACTCACAGCAGTCATTAGTATTCGTGACAAACTTTCTCTTCCTCTTAGGACTGAATATGTCTTTAAAAAGCTTCCTAAATTCATAAATTACATTCCCATTTCTTATAACTTTGCGACGTTGGCTGGGGTAAATGTTACTAAAACATAACTTTTTTTCATTTTTAAAAATCAAAGCCTTTAGTTTAGTTAACAAGGTCTACTTCTCTTAGTGACTCATTTAACTACTTTGTGTACCACTGTGCCTTGTTTCATAAGACCTTCCTTGAGAAATGTTCAGCATTAATGGGGCTCCTGCAGATCTCACAGTCGCTTCCACTGTTGGCGTGACGGTCCGTGCTTCTGTGTTAATCTAGTTTGGTTTTCAGCTTTTTACAGCGAGGATTGTTTGTTCTACACGATGTGTGAATGCTCCTTCTTCGACCCCTTTCTTAACCTCTCGTTCTTCTCCGCCTCTACTGGACCTCCTGCTAGCTTTTTCCTCTTTGCCTTTTCAAATTTGAACACTGACTTTTAAGCACAACCAATACGATTTCTGGCAGTGACTTTAGCAGCTTTCCACTTCCCTCAGGCTGTTTACAGCCCATACAGCTTAAAGGCTTCATTATTGGCAGTTAGAGGAGTATTTTCTTAATGGGTGACTGGTCATGTTTGACTGCAGGGCCAAACAGGAGGGTGCAGCTCCTATTTAACAGATCAGAGATTCGGGGTGTTGAATGGCTACTGAGGTTAAGAAGAGAGATGAAGAAAGCAGTGAGAGAGGATTAGAAAGTGATGACTTGGGGGCGAAGCTCACACAGCAAAGCCATAGTGTGTATTTATGTGAGTGTAGTGGGGCAGCTCAAGCCTGAATAAGAAATGCTTTTTAAAAAGACTAAACTAAAGTCCACAGTTATGAGTTTATGTGCAAAGAAGATATCAGTATGAAAGTACTTCAATATTTATAGAATGATATACAGCAAGTGTACCAAGTGCACGAAGGCCCTCTGGTTGACTTTATGCAAAATTTCCTAAACTCTTCAGACTTGCTGACAGTAAAAATCCATACAGAAGAATAATATTTGACATTAATAGTGCAGTTTCAAATTTCACATCACGGATAGGAAACATTTATTTATACCCAATATCATGGAATATTTCATAGTTAAATACTTTACATTTTGAACTGACACTACTTGTTAACAAAACTTCCTTACCTACAGGGCAATACAGAAATCTTAAGCTACCTGTCATTTATTTACATTTTGATTCCAGGCAGCAGTTCAGGTACTGGTGTTGATAAAACTGTTAAGACAAAAGTATCTTCAGATTTTATTCACAAATACAGTAACATGTAGAAAGTGACTTACTGGAGTTTTTCAGGTTGACAAAGAGTTCAAACAAACTTCCAAAAGATAGAAAAACACACAGAGGAACATTATCGTTGATGACTGGCCTCCCTAGAACCTGGTTTTCAACATTACTGACACAGTGTGGGATCATCCTGACAGAGAGTGCAAGAAACAGCAGCCAGAGAAGAGCTTTGAATGTCCTCCAGAAGCCCGGAGAATCCCTGAAAGGTTAAGCCCATGAAAATTGTGCATAACATTATTTATTATTGTTTTTGCTGTAGTTTGTAAAAATTAGCGTATCTCAAAAATGAAATTATGAAGACACTCAAAATAAATTTCCTGTGGTTGGAAACTTTCTGCATTTACAGTTTTGAGGGATAAACCTCCGAAACTTGTGTAAAACAAACAAAAACGAGTTTCAATTTCTTTGTAGTTTATTGCACTTTTTTTTACAATTCATGTAGTTACTATGGACTTAATACATGCATATTATTAACATTTTGAATGTAATGGTTGTATTGATGTACATCAACTTGAAAAAGGGCACTACAGCATGTAGTGCCATTGGTGGACTTGGTTTAATGGTTTAAATGGTTAAATAAGTTAGAAGACTTGTTTAAGGGTTTCAACTGTGTTGAAGAATATAGTGTTCATATTGAATATTGACTTTGAAGCTCATTAGAATTGTACAAACTCAGAACAAGTCAGCCTTAAATATTTACTGTAGCAGGACAAAGTCACAGGAAGATTAAAAAAGGAGATTTTTTTACATAGATGTGCACCAAGCGCATTGTTTGGTTCGTTTCTCATCTTTTTTTTGAAAAACGTTTTTCTGGCATCAATTTGAAAAGAGCATAACAGAAGCATATGTAAACACCTCAGTTTCAACATTGGGCATTATGCTAATCTCAGCTCTGCATTGTCTTGTCATTTACATTTTACATATCTCAAGGAGCAACCATCTCCTCGTGTTCATTAGAAGAAACAATCTACCAACAGCTTTCAGTTGGGTGACTCTAATCTAATGTTAGGGCGACAATAATATTTATATTCTCACAGTCAAAAGATAAAATCCAGCTCAAAACTTCAGATATGGATCAAGCAATTTAATAGCACCATCAAAGTACTTAATTAGACTCAGTAAAAACTAATTATGTGGCTGCATAACGGATACTCGTGATGTTAAAGGCAATAAAGCAATAAGCCAAAATAAATAAGAATTAACATCAAAGCAAAGCAGCTTCTGCTGGGATTTCCCATCTATCACATTTTCATGTTAATGAGAAATGATGAGTGACTGCTTGTCAGCTCCCAGCCGTCACAGCAGATCACACACAAATTAATGTCCCGCCGTTCATTTGGCCCGCCTTAACGGCGCTCCGTGAAAAGCCTGTCAAGCTAATCAGCTCAGACAGGATGCGTCACGTCGAAGTTTGATGATATGACCAGATTAAAACTGGATTAACTTCCTCCTGAGGTGAAGGAGTGAAGACACTGCACGGCAGCTTGACAGTCAGGGAAGCCTCGTCTGAACTAATGCAGTGCACTAAAGAGCAGCATGTGTGCATGTGCTGTACCGGCTTGTACTCTACACCATTTACATGAATCTGTGGTGCTTTTAATTACATTAGATGTGGCGAGAGGAAAACCCTGCGTGGGGGAAAAACACACTGATTGGGCCTACGAAGTATTTTAACATCCTCTTCTTTTGCTGATGCTTATGTTGTATTTATTGTCAGTCTTCCAGGTGCATTACACCTTTTGTTAAATATTAAAACCACTGTTTAGTCAGTCTTTATATCTGTAAAGCATATCAAGTCCAAATTATGCTTTCGGGGGTTTTCCGCATCCTTACAAATGCCAAAGTTCGCAGCAAGATGAAGCCATTCTCCTGCAGAGCAAACAGATTCTGAAAAATATGAAACCTCTTATTTGAAGTCGACGCATGTCTTCAATGACTTCATCAGTGACATCAGTATGTAACACATTTACACAATGCTATCTAGCTGTAATTTTGGCATGCCCTTGAAATAAGAGCAGTTGCCTTGCAGCTTCTCTGGCTAAAATGTCTCAAACACAGGCAAAGCCTATTAAATGTTCTGCTGCTGGTAAACACAAGAGTCCTCATGCACTCCTTCAGTGCTGAGGAACAATCAGGAATTGTGTAATACTTTAAGACCCATAAAGGCAAGAAAAAAAGGACTGCAATTTTAAAGACATTTCTGGCTTCACGGTGAAATATAATGGGCACTCTCTTTGCTTAAGCTCTGCTTAAGCTCTACTTAAGCTCTTATAAAATTCAGCAGAGTAATTTCTGAGTAATCTTGCTGACAAACAAAGGAAACTGAAAACATAAAAAGCTCTGCTGGGGCTTGAGGCTTCGCCTCAGTTTAGCAGAGGAACAAATGGTCATGGGGCGAGTAATTTTTAAAATTTCCTTGGATGAAAACATTGGGTTTTGGGTAATGTATGAAGGATCAGATTCTGTTTCAAATGTGTGGTTGCATGTAAAGGTTTGGTTCCAGGGGTGCCTCCAGAATTTATTCGTAGGGGTGGCCATATGGGGCCCACGAAAAATATTGGTGTTGCAAACAAAGTTTCCTGCACTATTATGCTGTAGTCAAATACAGGTTACTTGAAAAATATGGCAAAAAAAAGACAGAAAGAAAAGAATATATGCCCAGTTAATTTCCTGCTTATAAATTTAATATCACTGAAAATAGGTAGCTGGGGGGCAGCAAATTTTGTGGGGTGGCCAGTTCATGCCGTTCGTTTGCAGCAGCATGCTGATCCAATGTCTAAATACTGTCTAAATAAATCCATCTATCTACGTGTGCTTCATACAAGAGTCTAAAGCAATCATCAGGAATGATTAAAATCTGCTGAATCTGCAGCACTTCTAAAAAAATGATTTCATGTTTGTGTGATGAGTGTAGAGTTTCATTTCACTGTACAGTGAAATTTTATATGGCACCAGAAATGCAAAAACAAAACAAAAAATAAACCTTTTGTACTGTTTTTATTTGTGATTATTAGAAGTGGATAGAAGGATATGGACAAAATAATAAAAAATAAGACACAAATCACAAGGCAACCAATCAGAGACAGCAAGAAAAGAAATCCTACATCACTGACCCCGCTCTGAAACTAGCATCCAGCCAGCCTAACACTCATTTATGTGAATGTATTTTGTGATGTGCACATAAAACTTTGTGGAAAACACTAAACACAAACATTATCCACAAATTACACGTTGTTTACGAAGTCGTTTTGCACATCATCTTATTCCATTGAGAAGTTTACAGTTTAACTAAACCCACTGAAATACACAGCTGCTTAATGTAATGTGTGCACACTGACTTACTTATGCAATCATTACCATGCGATATGGACATAAACTGGTGGGTTTTAGTCTATGAGGCGAACTGGTGAACTGAAGATATATCATTCATGAAGGGAAAAACAAAGAATCTGCAGATCCTACTGTACTACACTTTAGTTTTTCTAAGATTCGATTTGGCATGTGTGTAAATAATGGATCAGCTACAGCTTCTGAGAAATAGCTTTGGTAAGTTGCATTATTTAATGATATGCTAGGCAATGTGTTCATGTTATCTATCCTACTTAACTGTGCAGAGCTGTTAATGGCCGATGCTGTAAGCTGTGATGTTCAGGAGTGAAGAGGACAATACTTTGGTTTGTTTAGTTAGTGTAATCAAACTACACTAACCAAATACAAATATTTATCAATTTAGTCTTGTAATATAAAGAATTTCACCATTTGATGCTAACCACGCCTACCATGTCTTAAAAAACTAAATAAAAATGCCACATTGGCAAAAATGTGACATTTTTATGACGTGATTGATGATTAGAAGTCATTAACAAAAGGTCTGACTGTAAGTCAACAGATGCGAAAAGTTCATAAAGAGAAATTTAGGTTTATAAAGATGGATTTTAAATCAAACTATCCAGATTTGATTAAAGTGCAGACTTTCAACTGCAATTGAAGTGGTTTTAGAAGCAAAATCAAACGGTCATTCATTTTCAGAAG
Organism: Hemichromis elongatus; assembly: GCA_015108515.1. Taxonomy (NCBI): domain Eukaryota; kingdom Metazoa; phylum Chordata; class Actinopteri; order Cichliformes; family Cichlidae; genus Hemichromis; species Hemichromis elongatus. Next base: position 22,480 of record VUQR01000095.1, on the reverse strand, counting down.
GCGATTGGACAAACTAACATAATTTTGAATATGAGGATTATTTTTAATACATGGATGAAAATCCTCTGCAGGCTAGCGCTCATGGACATCATCAAATGCTGTTTAGTTTCACCACAGCTGCTTCAGTTGCTGCTTGTTTGTGGGTCTCTCTGCTTTCAGTTTTGTATTTAATAACTAAAAAGCTGCTCTGTTGGGCTGCAATCAGGTGACTGATGTGCAAACTGAAAAATATGCCATTCCTTGTCCTTGAGAAACTCTTGCATTGCTTGTGCACTGTTTTGGATCATTATCTATTTGCACTGTGATGTGCTGTCCGAGCAGTTTTACAGAGAGTATGGCCATGCACGCTCCAGAATTCATCCTGCTTCTCCTGTCAGCAGTTCTTCATGAACACAAAGGACTTTTTTCCAGTTTTTCCATGTCATAATGTCACCGCTACCGTGTTTGACAATCCATGTCTTTGAACTTTGTTGTAGACATTTTGTATTTCCGTTCATGAAGGCTCCTCTGCCTCCTCATTGACAATGATGCTCCTCCTCAGTGGTGTTCTTGACCGGGTTAGATGTTATGAATTTGCTTTTCTAATGCAGGGAAATTCTGCCGGCATGCACTTTAGTTGTTTTCTGGGGTCTCTCAGTCTTTGGCCACACCTTATATTTTATTTAATTTCTTTCTTTTTTTTTTGTTGTCTCTCTCTGATTTGAGGTTTCAGTCTAATGATGGTCTCCCTCAACTCCCAGATCAACTGAACTTCGAGGCAGCTTTAGCAAAGCCTGAACTTACACAGCACTGGTGCTAAGTGTAGCTATTTTTAAGACTCTTAATTTAGTTCACTTCAGTTTATTGTCATTACACAAGCAGAGCCAGTACAACACAATTTTCATGCAACATATATAAGAACAGAATCATACAAATCCCTTTCTAACTTATTATCAGTACTCAGTTACACTCACAAAAAATCACTACTGAAATATTTGTTGTAAAGCAATTAACTGGTTCTTTCAGCTGTAATGGGAATAATCTATTACAATAAGTATTTATAAAACATCTATATTATTTTATTGGCACTAAAGAGCTTCTGGGAATCTTTGAAGGACTGCTTTGTTGGGGATACTCTGACATACTCGGTTATAGAAGCACGTATTTCATTGAAGAACAGCTTCTGCATTTCTTGGGATTTTTTAATGCATTCAGGGTCAGAGTGGAGAGGCAGGCAAAACACAGACAGGCCAAAGCTGGCAGATACAGAGAAAGCTCTGCTGGGACGTCAGCCAGCAGAGCTACAATGCTGAATTCTCGAGTGCCGTTCATACCTGAATGGCACAATCACTGTTCACGCCTTTCTGGGACATTTTATCTTTCCTTCTGCAGACCTGCACAAGTCTGCAGCTGTTTGACGTAGCGCTCCTGAATCGGATGGGGATTTTGATGCATAGCTAAATGGTAGCTTAGGAATTACACCTTGCCTCAATAAAACCACTTGAAGTTTGCCCTAAAGAAATCTTTATTTCCCACCATTGTCAGAGGTTAGAAGAGTAAAGCAGCTGTGTCTGAGCTCCTGAATGAAGTTTAAAGTTTCTTTAATCCACAAACTCGGCCCTGCATCTTCCAGCTCTGACAGCTCATGGAGAAGGGGGGACACAGCCACTGCACTACACCTTCATGATAAATTAATTCCCAAGAAACATTCATATGAATTTCAGGGATAAGGGTGCAAATCCAGAATGAGAGATCTTATTGAATGTTTCACTGAGCCAAAAACTAGAAAAACAGATCTCTGCTGCAAGCTTTTTCTCGCCAATGCAGTAATTCCTCTCAGCAACAAAAAAATATTATAACAGAAATACTTGGCTGCCGCGTGCAGCAGAGGCCATAAACAGAGGCACCTGATAGCTTTATCAGGGTGACGGGTAATAGATACAGGGCCAACACTCTATAGAGGGAAGCCATCAGCGAAAAACAAGGCTTTAATACACTTCCGCTGACCTACGTGGCTGTTTTCACTTTGCAGGCGGTCATGCTCAATTTCAAATGACTGCTCAGAGATCCTCGATAACGGTTCGTTACCTCTGTTAGGAGAAAAATCACATCCCAGATAAATTTAAACTGACAGTGATGCAGTAAAAATGGAATGAAAGCAATTAATTTGAAATCTCCACCTCCGAGACCATCAAATATGGAATTTAAGCGTGTGTGATTTTATTCTCTGCATTGCATTAAAGTTTAAAGATTTGTCGAAACTTCTGCTGCCTTCAAGTATCACATCGAGAATTGTAATTAGCTGTGGATCGCACATGAAAGAAGAGCTGGAACTTCAGCATTCTAGAATCAATTTGATCGGTTTCTCTGCTAATCCTCGTCAAACCGACGTATTTTTCACAGTTTTCAAGCTGAAGGAGGGCCGTGCAGCATACACAAAACAAAAAGTGTTGCTTCACTGAAAATATAGTTCACATTTATCCATTTTCAATTGGTAACAATGGTGCAAAATTAATTTCTATCTGTTTTAAAGACCTGTTAAAGGCATTACACAAGCTTGTAATTTGTTTGGGCGAACACGGACTCCAGCAACAAGGAAAAAAGGGCATCAAGTAATGATGTTGCATTAAAATCACGATATGTACGAGAAGGAACAGTGATGAATTTCTCCCTACAGAAAAGGGCAACGATCTGTGGTAATGACACCGAAAATAAGACTTTTAAATGTTTGTCTCAACTGATCAACCTTCTGTGATTGAATACAGTGCAACAATCTCATCCACCCCTGATTGAGGGAATCAGTGCAGCAAGTTATTAAAAAACAAAGTTTAAGAAAGACTTTGTACAATTCTAATGAGCTCGAAAGTCAATATTTGGTATGACCACCTTCATTCTTTAACAGAGCCAGAACTGTCTTGGGCAAACTTTGTAGTTTCTTTAAGTATTCTTCAGGAATAGGTCTCCAGGCTTCTTGGAGGATATTAAAAGCTCTTCTTTGGATGTTTGCTGACTTTTATTCCGTTCTCTGTCTAAATGATCCCACACTGCTTCAGTGATGTTGAGGTCAGAGCTCTGGGGGGGTCCAGTCCCTGACTGATAGCGCGCCTCAGTCTGTTTTCCTTCTTTTACTGCAGTGGCAGTGTGTTTGGGATCATTGTCATTTTGAAAAATTAAGCTGTTTGGAATCCCGTGTGTAACAATTTTAATTTCTCAGTGGATCAAAATCTAACGGTACTTTTATAAAATTATAATTGCATCAATTTGACAAGATCCTCAGCACGACTGACTGAAATGCCCCAAAATATGATCGAGTCTCCACCATGTTTTACAGATGGTTGTGAAACATGCTGTTTGGTTCATATTTATTATTTATCTTTTTGTAAATTCAACATCAGAAACGAGATTGCCAGAGAGAAACGATATTAAAAACTGAGTAAACAAAAAAACTGTAGTAAAACTTTGTGACTAATAAATGTTGTTATTAGTGCAGCCGTAGCAACGACTGAGACTGGAGGTTTCTCTTTGTGTAGCCATGTCTAATATTATCAATGTAAGTATAATAGCTGGGAGGAAAACTATCACTGCACAGCTTTTTCTTTCATCATTTTAAGTAATCGGTGTTACAAGCAGCATAAGAGAAAAGCCAACCCAGCTGCCAAACACAGTAGTGATGATGTCGGCTTGCAGCCAGAGGACCTGGACACCTTGAAATCACTTAGTCAAACATGAACGCCTCTTTAACTGGTCATCTGTCTAGTAACTAAAGCTTTGCCAAATTTGTGTTATACAACAAGCAAATCACCAAACACAAAACGAAATGTTTGGAAAAATAAAATCAATGTTACATCTGTAAAATCACATGACTTTCCACATCAGGCCCTTGTAGAGCAAAATTTAGTATTTTGTTCTAGACAACCCAAAATGTGATGTCCACATAAGTGGATGCCAGGTCCTAGAATGTGTGAGTGAAACAGTTCCAACTGAACTAACACGAACTTTGATGTCTCAAGGTTTTTTTTTATTAAAGCAGTTCCTGCTCTCTGAACACTTGCGTAAAATCAGTGCCTCACATTTTTCTGTCCTTGGGGGCGTTATGATGGACCATCTATGGATAAAAATGTTAGTGTTTCTTTAGCCTCAGTGGGAAAAAAATATGAGCGAGTTGTCAGAATATTATTAGATTAGGAATGAAACCAGTAAATCCAGTGTGTACATGGACGCGTGGGATATTTCCTTGTTTTGACCTCTTTTGGACCTTATCCTTTCTATCAGAAGTAAATGATATTCGTTAAATCTGTTGCTGCAGCCATCCTCGACCTGAAGGACAAATCTGCTCACTTGCTGGTGCTGCTATTGTCTATTGTATCTTCAGCATTTGTGCTGAAACAACAAGAACTATTGTTTGCATGCAAATGTTGAGTAATGTCATGCAAATCCTGCAGAAACAATTCTTCATATAGCCATTGCTGACCTATATGCATGCCTGTTTCTCCTGCTTGGACATAGACCAAAGCCTACTAACGTTGCACATTATCCTCATTATTGTTGGTATATATTTGACTTTCCATGAGAATGGCTCATTGGCTACACTGACTGTGTGCAAACTCTATTAGCTGTGTAATGTTGCGTGAATTCTCTAAAGATCCTGTGTAGTCGCTCATTGTCCAGCCCACAGCGAGTCTGTGTAATTTGTCTTCAAAGAGACCGGGGCACTAATTGGACCACTAGCGCATAGCAAATCTTCAGCTTCATTTGCATCAATAGCCTCATTACACCAGGACGACCTCAAGGTCTGTGAGAAACACAATCACATTTGGAGTATTTTAGTTAATGATTTGCATCCTGACAGTTTTATTACATCAAATAATTTTAATATTGAGTTACTTGTTATTGGTGGATACGGGTGGAACAGTATTTGATGACTGAGCTGAAAACTTTTACAATTTGCAATTTTATCTATGGCTCAAAAAGATCAGAAGAGATCTATGGCTACACTTGTTTTTTCCAGAAAAAGCTAAAAACAAATGCTTATAAACAAAATTTCCTTATTTTGTCTCTAATTATTCTGTCCAAAATTAATCTATACAGCGACTGCAAGCTTTAAATAAAAAAAGAACCTGCTCCAACCAAAATTAGCTTCACCCAAGTTTCAGGAAGACTCAAAGCATCTCTGTTAGAATTTCAAGCCAGCTGCTCATTAAAAATGAGTGCAAAAGGTAGAATTATATTATATAAGGTTGCATCCAGGTAATTTGAGATGTTTGATATTACTTCAGAGCGTTCCTGATGAAATGGTGAGTTATGGGACTGAGAAAATTAAAATTGTTGTTTTTTTTCCCTCAATATTTTAGTTCACTTCAGTTCTTTACATCATACAGGTTTATGAGAGTTACTAGTTTCTGTAAAGACTCCTGCTGTCGATACCTATGCTGTACGTTTATCTAAATCTAATGTAAGTCTTCTGAAATGTAAATAAAATACATCGAGTGAGAATTTTACAAGGTTTCTGTGCTTTGTTTATAATATTTTCTTCCTGTGTTACTATCGTCAGAAAGGAGTCGGTGCCCTAAAAAACAAAATAAATTAAAGCTAGAGCAAGGATTGCAGTTTAACTAAATTAGTGACAGGAAGACTGAAATGTGAAAACTGTACTTGACTTGTCCATTTGGACTTTCAGCAGTATTTAAAGACTGAAATGAAAGAACGTGAGTCTGTTTGCTTGCTGTCAGGTCAGGTATCCATGTGGATATCTCAGAAACTGCAAATACAACTGCAGCTAGTTTGAGTGAAAAATATAAATATGTATCTTACTACTAGTGATTCCACTTAAAGTGACAGCCTACCATTGCTCTGTGTTGCTCCAAAGCTCACTCATCCAGAACCCTGAGGAGTTTCTCCACTGTGAAAACTGGATTAGCTGGGAACATCACATGCAGACAGATTAGGGTCTCCTATGAAATCAGGCCTGTAACGCCTGACCTCAGGCTTCCCTCTGTGTCTGTGATACAGCTGAGTGACAAGTAAAGAGTTCAGACTGAAGCTGATACATTTACCTCCCAGCAGAAGTGACGTGTTCTTACTGAATGATTGATTGTATTATGTATAAACAAATTAGGCGCTCTCGAGCAAATATGAATGTGTGCTAAACATTTTCATGTTCCTTGTGCTAAATGCTAAATTGAGAATGAAATTAATAACAAATTTCATTCTATTTCTTCTCATGCCATTTCTCCTAAAAAACCTAACTGTAGATGTATTTCTGTCACATGTTGGTAAATATAAACTCCTACTGGCCTTAAGCAACAAAGCATGTGACTAACAGATAAGACTTCAAACATGAAAAAGCTTAAAGATCACAGGCAGATTTGGACAATAAATACTTCTTAAATTCTCCACTTATGGACGGATGTGTTGACAGCTATGAGACCTTGGACATCAAATATAATCATGACCTTATTAAACTTTTTGGTTTTGTAAAACATAATGTCATGATGTGATATGTAGAAGTGCACTGGATGTCTTTGTGGTTTTATCTTCTGCTGTGTTTGATTTTTAAAAAATTAACTTTGCGCTGAGAGAAACAGAAGAGCAGACGCCATCGTGTGAACACGCTCAAGTTGTTTGCCGGCTCCCTTTAATCGTAACTGTACATGCCACGGTGGTTTGTATTGGACGTGATACCAAACGAACAATCATAAGTTAATTTTTCCACGTTTCCTGTCTTTTGCTTTAAAGAGAGCAGCCCATCTTCAGTGCCAGAGCTCATGTCTTCCAGATCGACCCGGCCACCAAACGCAACTGGCTCCCGGCCAGCAAACATGCCGTCACTGTGTCCTTCTTTTATGATGCCACCCGTAACGTGTACCGCATCATCAGTGTGGGTGGAACTAAGGTAAGAGCCCAAGACTCGCGAATCCAGTCAGCATGTAGTCATATCTGTGCCTGTTCACATCACTAACACACATGACCGATCTGGACGTGTTTAAGGAACGCCGGGTCAGTTTTTAACACGGCTCTACTGCAGAAGCTAAAACTGCATGGGGGCTGTAAAAATCCTACAGGGGCCGAGTGGGGTCAAACACAGCTGTGTGTATGCTTTTAATCATAGACTGTATTTAAACAATGGAGGTACTGTCACATCACACAGGGCTTGATGCTGCTAGCCTTAGCTGCATCCATCGACTCTACAGATGCTCCAGTACCTGCTTTGCTAAATCTAATAAGACTTTCAAAAAATACAATTTCAGCACAGACTGTTTGAATGTGCTGTATTTTATGCATTAAAATTAAAGCTTCAAAAGCCAACCACGCCATAAACACAGTCAAGCACAGAGGGAAAGCCTAGCTTGACAGCTAATAGGGCATAATTGGCTGTAGTTTGAAAGGAGAAACTAGACTATTTTTATATACATGCCAATTTAATTTGGACATGTAAGGAATCTTTGCAGTTGATTAATTTTATTTTTAATCCTGTGAAATTCCTCATCGGGTCACTTTTGAGTCCTTCAAGTGTTGCCACAAACTCTGGAGTTGAGGCACATAACACAACGAATCCTTCTCAGGTTTTTAAGATGAAAGCAAACCACTTTCTAAACAAACTTTTAGCATCCATTCATTTAGACACATTATTTCTGCATTTATTGAATACATTTCTATTAAATACAGAAAGCCTGAGGTGTGGGACTGTGTGAAGTCAAATCATTGATGCATTTAGCATTTTTTGTCGTTATTTTTAATACACGTCCCCTCACATTCTCTATATTTTCCTATTTGTTTTGCAAGAGTGGCCCTCAGACCCCAGCACTTTAAAAAAACAGCTAAAACTGACCGTTTAAAACTTGCCTTTGGGTAACTTTTTGTTTTGCCATCCCACCACTTTTGTCGTGAAGCACTTTGTGATATTTCTCTTGAAAGGTGCTAACTTTACTCTTATGTTAAGTGCATTTTCCTCATCTGGTGCTAGTATTGCACTGATGTCGAGACACCCTGTTTGTGGAGTATTATATTCTCCTCTCTTGCATTTTATTTAGCAAATGAGATTCTTCGAAGCACTGGAAGAAGATCTGTTTGCTCTGTGGCTGTTATGGGTTGGATCGCATTACTCAAACACACCCATCGTCAGCACAAAATCTGTTACACACCCACATTGGCAATGCAGCCTCCACAGCAGCGCTGATGCACCTGGGAGTCCCTAACAGGATATCTTGTTAGTGAAAGAAATTCAGAGAAAACACTGCACTTTGTTGTTTTTCAGCCAGTTGTGCCAATTTGCCACCCTGAGACTTGGGGCTTTTGGAGAAGAGAATAAAGAAATCATTTGGCAACGGATCCGCCTCATCAGATGGCTCAATCGAGAATATTACTGAAGAGACCGTTGCACAACAAAACGAGCTTTTTCACTTAGCTCGTGGTTATAGATTGTTTCTGTCACCGTTTGCACAAACAGGAGCTCTCCATGATGGTTAATGAACTGTACGTGGCACAAATATTTTCTTAAATACCACAGATTCAAAGTCACATGATTCATTTAGTGTTGTTATTAAATGGCTGTTATTGTTGCTGAGCCTCCTAAAGGAAAGTGTGAAGCTCGCACATGTGATGAGCTACAGTGAATAGTTGCCCTCTTTTCACTCAGTTTGTACAAAAAACAGTAATGGCAGTAATTATTAATGTGCTTCTTCTGTTTGTTTTGTATATCATTATTTACCCCTGAAAGTGATCTTTGAAAGCAGACCTTTGAAACAACTTGAAAAATGCATCTCACCAGTTAATTGTGATGGTGAAGATCATCCACCCTGACCTTCATCACAGCTTCTTGGTTTATTAAAAAAACAACAACAAATACTTCATATCTCAGATTTATGTTTAAGTCTGTATGCTTTGTAGGTGTTTGTCTGCACGCGCTCCAGTCTACATATCAAATACAACATATTTAAGATCTTTTTTTGTGCCTCTTTCTTTTCATGTCCTACATTTTCGGGCAGCATTCCTTTATTTATCACAAAAAATGGCCCACTTTTCCTACAAGGCTCTTTCCACACTTTATTGATGTGATTTATTGCTTCAACTCTCTGTGGCGTCAGGCCATCATCAACAGCACCGTCACCCCCAACATGACTTTTACCAAAACCTCCCAGAAGTTTGGCCAGTGGGCAGACAGCCGGGCCAACACCGTCTATGGTCTGGGCTTCTCCACCGAGCAGCAGCTGCAGCAGGTGACCACCACACACACATCCACACACACACACAGTGCCACAGCACACAAAGAAGATACTTCAATGAGTCGCTCATTTATCAGATGTCACAAACAAAGAGGAGATTTAAGAAAGAGGAGGACTATGAAGCAGTAGAGGACACTCCTGTGATGATCAAGGGCAGCGTTTTATTTTTGGTCTGAACATCTTTCAGATTATATTTAAAATGCATCCATAATACATGTGTGCATTTTCATTTTGCCGCAGTGTTTCATTTGGTGATGATCATTTATCTTCAAGATTTCTGTTTATCTGAAGCTTCTACCTGAAATAAATTAAAGTGAGTTTAATTAACTTGATTTAGCACACTAGATTAATTATTATGAGGTTAAACAGACTTTGTGACAAGAAAGTGTTAAGGATGGAGGACGTTTTCGAAGCGAGTGTGATTTCTGTTTTTTCTCTCCCTTAATCTGCAGTTTGCTGAGCAGTTTAAGGAGGTGAAGGAGGCAGCCCGTCTAGCCAGAGAGAAATCCCAGGAGAGGTTTGAATTGGCCAACCCTGCACTCAACATTGCTGCTCCACAGGTGAAGCGATGCTGCACTTGCTTGAATTGCTAAAAAAAAAAGACAGGGTGTCCTTTTATTCAGGCTGATTGGAGCATCATAGAGGGAGAAAATCGAAACTCTCTATCTCACAAGGATCAAAGTGAAAGCAGCTAAAAATCATAACAGATCTGAGAATTGCCATCAAAGAGATATCAGCGTTCGGCTGTACGACAGGGGAGGGATGCATGCAGTTTTGCCAAACAAAACATAAATCACTGCTTAAAAGTTTTTCTACTTGCTGGTGTGGAAGTTCACTTTCCAAACATGTTGTGAACAGGAACTGTTTTTCCTGAAGGGGGAAAAACTCCCTGTGTGTTATCCTGAGGAGCCGAGGCGGTCTATCTACTGAGCTGCTTAAAGGCCGCTTTTAGATGCTTTTAGCGTCCCAGATGAGCGCTGCTGTCAGGAGGATTGTTGGTAGAGATCTCACAACAACAACAGAGCCCGGTTTTACTTCAACTAATAAATCAGGACAATAAAATGAGGAGAATGTGATATAACTTGTTTTCTTCATCAAGAGCTGGTAAAAATGTCAAACCATTAAACACACAAATCTACAAGAAACTCTGAGAGAACATTAAACCATGGACAGCAGGTAGTGGACTTACTATGTGTCTCCGTGACCTTTGTGCCAAAATAGCAGCAGAGCGCCAACGACTCTGCGCCTTTATTTCTATTTTAAACATATACAGAATCACGAGGGATTATATGATCCCCATCTGGCCGCTCCATTATTCTCTCGCCGGCTAACTCCATTAAAAGATTTCATGCATGAAAAATGGAGGCAAAAAAACCCGCTGGCGCCGAAGGTGTTCAGAGGGGTAGTAATGGCTGGGACTGAAAGAAAGGAAGAAGAATGACAGATCCCAAGTATGGAGGATAAAGAAGGGAGGACTGAGGTGGGAGTCAATCATCTATAATTGAAGAGAATCTGGCTGCTGCTGAAAGGACAATGGGCATCTTTTGTCCTGCCACAGAACGAAGCATCTTGGTGAACTCAATAAGTCAGGGGTTCAGGTGGAGAAGTGAAAGTTTGTCAGAGGTCCGTCATCTCACAAAAGCTGCTCCATTGTGACATTGTATGGTGGAGCCTGAGGCACAGAGTGGCATTTACAGAAGCTGTGATTTAGTAGTTGTTGTTTTTTAATGGAGGAAACAGTATCTCTTGCAAACATTTGGAAGTCTCAGAGCTGCTCTGCTAGTCTTTGTACATTGCTTATTTCTGCCAAGTGTTGAGAGCGGCTTTGGATGTTGTAGCAATGCAGATTCAAAACGGAGTAAAGTGCTTGTTTGTGCTTTTGTGCGTGTGCACTGAGCGTAAGTCTTAACAAAGAGCCACTCGGCAGCTCCGGGAGATTGCAGAGTCACGCTGCCAACCACAACCTCACCACTGAGACTCCAAGATAAGAGCTGATAGTGTGTCGAGGCTGAGAGAAAACACTCCTGGATCCAGCAAAGCAGACCGTTAATCCCTGGAATGTCAACAGCACATAAAGTCCAGAGCAGCAATAGAGCTGGATTTTATGTATGTGACAGTTAATGTTAAACCTTTTTTTAAATTTGTGTGTTTGTAACTAATAGACCTGCACACAAGCTGGTGTGAAGGGTCTGTTCTGAAACCAGATGCCTGAGTTTGTGATCTTTAGGAGGTTCTAGTCATAGTTTTTCATAGAAATGTTTGGGAGTCCCACAGTCTCAGGCCACTTCTCTCATACTTATCTATACCTTCCACATCCACTTTATGAAGTGCACCTCGCTAGTATTGTGTTGGGCCCATTTTTGCCTTCAGAAGTGCCTCAATTCTTTGTTAGATAAGATCAGCAAGGTGCTGGAAACATCCCTCAGAGATTTTGGTCAAGACTGTGGCATTTAAACAATGCTCACTTAGAACTTAGGAGTCCAAAGTGTGCCAGGAAAATATTCCCACCACCAGCCTCCTGAACCGTTGATACAAGACTGGATGGATTCACGGTTGTGTGCTCTTTAGGCCAAGTCTGACGTCTGACAGCAACCCAGAGATCTGCCTCTCACTGGTTCTCTTTTTCAGACCATCCTCTGTGAACCCTACAGATGGCTGTGTGGCACAATCCCAGTAGCTCAACGGTTTGTGAAATTCTCAGACCGGGCTGTGTAGCACCAACAGCCGCGTCAAGTTCAGCGTCACTTAAAACATTTTCCCCCATTCTGGCTCTCGGTTTGAGCTTCATCAGGTTGTCTTGAATGTGTGCGTACCTGCCTAAATGGATTTCATCTGTACCATGTAATTGGCTGATTAGATAGTCAGGCTAATAAGCAGTTGAGCAGTACGTAATAAAGTGGCCAGTGAGTGCACATTCTCATCTGAGGAAGTACATTGCATAAACGTGTTTGTAGTATATTTATGATTGGTCCTAACTGATGAGACTCTGGGTATTTATCTGAGGGAATATTCAGTAGGTGAGTGCAATTAAAAATAATTTTACTTTGATTAAAGCATTTTCCACTTTTCCTTTATTAAGGGACAGTGTAAGATCTATATAAACAACTTCAGTGTTAATGCATTTGCTATATTGTCTAAAATCCCAAACAGAATGCTTCCTACTGCTCCACGTATTATTAGTCTCTGTCTAAAAATGGAGAAAATTATATTTTTTTGGCATTGATTTTAGTTCAGCATCTGTACAGATGAGCTGCTCATCTGGGAAACAGCAGCAGTAACACTTGTGGTGCACAGACGTAGGATTCACTTCTAGGACTGATGCACTCGATGCTCTATGTTATGTAGAAAGAAAGATGTTTCGGCGTGTTGCTGGACTTTCCCTGTTTGAAATGACCATATTACAGAGGTTACAACTACTACTGTTATCATCTCCTTTTTATGGCAACACTAGTTTTAACACATGTTGACATTGATGCTTCACAGTCAGTCTGCACTGTCAGCACATGCAGGCGTTAGCAAAGGGATTTATAAGTTCAGACAAATATGATGCGTTTCTAAGTGGTCTCTGCATTTCTGACTGGCACTACAGCTTCTCTCAATGCAACTAAGGCATGGCTAACAGAATATTAGATACCCAGGATTAAAATACCAAAAATTCACTTCAGTGTGTAACATTTGACCTTTATCCATTTCTGACTGACAAATATGAGCACAGAAAAAACAAAAACAATTTTCTGATTAATTTTTAACTGCGACTAAGTGTTCCCAAATTCCAGAAACCCAGAAAAGAAGAGAATAAAGCAGATTTTTATTTGCGGTAAGGATGCTGGGCATAGAGATATGATTTCAAGCTCTCAGTCAGTTAGTGAAATGTGAAAGGCCCACATCACTGGGAGGTCAGAGGTCAGGGTTAGTAGCATAATAACAAGCAGAAGTGTTACTTGCAGTCACCATGGCAACACGAGACCTGTTTTGTTGGCTGGTTGGTTTTGAGAAAGAAAAAGGCTTCTCTCAACACATGAATATGTTTCAGTAAGTCAACCACACAAAAATGTCACCTGGTTAGAACTGCAAGGTCAGAGGCAGGCGAGCAAGCGGCACTGATTTCTCAATAAGACAGCAGTCATTGATTTTGTGGCAGGCCGTAAACGCAGAGGCGCTGTGGCTATTATCACATCGTCTCTCTTCTGGCTCACCGCAGCACGTTGTAAACACCGTACTGCTGACTGTCTGCGGCGCTATAATGTGGAAATAAAACCCAATCAACGCTGTTATAGGAAGCGAGCACACGAGGACGAGGCAGGTTTGAGCTACTGCCAAGTATTGATGGCAGCTCTAGTGTGGCTGTAATGCCAGTCAAGAGCTCCATTAAGGCTGTTAAGCTTTTGTAAACAGTTGCCAGTGTGTAAGTACTGTTTAAAGTTCTCTACAAACACACGGGCACATTCTGCCTGACAGTAACTCGCTCGGATGTGCAGAGTGGAGTTTAAAGTATACAAGCATTAGTCGAGAAACTTATTGTTCTTTAATTAACAATACAAAAATACTGGAGCTACAAAATGTTTCCCTAATGCACAATAAACTGTCAAACCTCTTAATATTTTCTCTGCATGCAGTTCTGGAGAGAAGCTGCATTATTTTGTTTTGTTTTCCTGGCAGTGCATCAATAGGTCGTGTATCACCTACAGTTGGTCAGTAAGAGCCCTGCGGTATTGCAGAGCTGTATCTTTGCAGCCTCAGGCTTTACTGAGTGCATATTCTCCCCCTGATACTGTGTGTGTGTGTGCATGTGTGAGTGCATGTGTGTGTGTGTGTGTGAATAGCAGCAGGGGATCTGCATGCAGCGGAGCTCTGGCTCTCTGGCTTATTTGCAGAGCTTAAAGATGAGATGGAAAAGGAGACGGTGAAACCGGCAAGATAAAATAAATGAAAAATGATAAACAGACAGAGCTGTAACTGAAAAATAATTAGGAAGAATATTTGGTTGTATTTAAAGGTTTGAATACTCAGTGAGAATAAAACTCCAGTCCATGTCACGGAGAAGATAAACTCCTATATTTTATTGGTATTAATTAGCATCTAGAAGGATTTTCTTTTATTATTATAATAATATCCAGTTTGAAATAGGTTAAAACACGACTGCACAGTAAATGTATATCAGAAACAGTCCATATGTAGTCGTGTTGCTCTGGGTGTGATCACAGCAGGCTACAGAAGCTGTTTCCATCCAACATTTTTCTTTTCCTCTTCATCTCCTACACTCTATCCATGTTGAGTTAGTCAGAAATGCCAGCTATCAATATTTTAAACCCCTGTCTTGACATTAAAAGCAGCTGAAAAGTGAATGCGTGACTGTGTGTTGTTTAGTGGGTAGGACAGGTGCTTCAAGGCAAACCCAAGCAGGTACCTTCAGATGCATAGAGACATGAATAAGTCAAGTCGGGGCTATGTGGTCTCAGTGAAACACAGAGAGAGGTACCAGAGAGAGGTAGGCATTATAGAGTTAAGGACGCAAATGGACTGAGGCTGGAATAAATAAGTAAACAGTGTAGATGTACTTAAGACAAACAGTGGTGCGGAGCCGTCATGAGGAAAGCTCTCAGGAAAGCAATTTAATATTTAAAGTTTCTGGGATTCTGCCGAATATCAAGCCGGGATTCTCTCAGGACCCTGGAAAGTTTATAAGTTGCTGTTTTATGCGTTTGAAAAAAACAAAAACATACACAAGCACATTATATTGGGTGAGTGCCTGCTGAGCAGGGCATAGCAAACTGAATGTTCTCTTTTATGATGACAGTGGCAAAATATGTGCAGCCTTTATTCTTCCTTTATATTTACTCTTAATGTGTCTTTGTTGCTAAGCTTGCCTCGCTGTTGTTTCCAAGGACGGCCCGTCAGTCAGAACAGTGTGGGCGGGACTTCTGAGCGTCTCTTAATCTGTTGGTTCAGTTTGTTTTCTCCGTGTGTTCATCCTTCAGCTGGAGTCAGTGCTTCTGCCAATAACCTTGTGTAACTCCACACAAACCAGTGGCATAAAATGACTGGAAAACAGGATACGTGTAGTTAAAATAACCGTGCTTAAGCCACCATTTGAAAGCCCTTGAAAGCATCATTGACTGTGCTGTGCAGATTAATTTTCGTCTCGTCCCTCGGCCGCTTGCCTGTAACCTTCAACTTTCTGCCCACATCTGTGAGCCTCACTTACTCACAAGTTCTCTTAGTTCTTTTTAAAGGAGACCAGAATCACTTGTAAATGTGTAAGAAACCTTCTGACTGTGACATGAAGCACAGCAGAGGAAACCCACACATGGACACAGTGCACCCCTGCCATGCTGCTGATAACTGGTTTTGCTTTTACTTTAAGAGGAGTTTTTAATCATATAATAAAATTTTTTCTCTCTCTCGTTCTTTCTCTTTTGCTGATACATCGTGGGACGCACATTCATCCATCTCAGCTTTCACAGGTGCGTGAAAACACAAACCCCAACCTACAACAAAAGCAACAAAGACGAGCAGCTCCTGTTTTGTCGGAGGAACTGCTGCGCTCATAGACTTGGTGTTGCATGGACACTCGCGCTCAATAATTTATCTGGAGTCTGATCAAAGTCGACTTGAGAGCAAATTAAAGCTTCAGAACCGGCCGTTTGCCGTGAAAGGAAAAAAAATCTTTAAGTATGGCTACAACTACAACAACAAAGAATATAATTGACTCTGTATTTTTTCTTTTAATTTAAGAAAAAATCATCATCAGGGGAAACATTTCATTGATTTTTTTTCTCCCCAACATCTCCTGAAAGCAAAAGAATGCACAAATATTTTCTTTAAAAACTGGAAATGGTTTGAACTCTGGCTCATTAGTCCGTGCTCTTAGTGTCTCTGTTTTGTTTCCACTCAGTCTGTTAGCAAACAACACAGCAAATATAAAACAAGGAGAACCTGCTGTAAATTTGCAATCCCATTTATGACTTAAACATGATCTGTTCTATGAATTATTCAGCAATACACACAGTCGATTCGTTGGCTTTGGGGGCCTGGACTGGAGTTGTTTTAGCTTTGATTTTCCCCCTCTCTCATTCCTTCCTTTGGACATAGAACTCGTCCACATTGAGTCAGCTGTGTGTTTTATTTCCATATCCATCCATAAGCTTAGACTGAGAGCTGCTGAGCTATAGATAATAAACCGTTGTCCTCAGGGGAACAGAGTCAGGCTCACTCAAATTAATAATACAAGCTCTTTCTACAGTAAGTGCAGGGCTGCGATACTCCAGTTCAGGTTTGGGTTTCCATGAAGAAGAAGAAAGAAGGCAACGGGTGGTATAGAAATGTGCCTGAGCTAATTCATCTGCATGCTTTTAAAAAGCAAACGGGGTTGCCTTTTAGCCAACGGCCTCAAATTTACCAAAGTGGTTTACAAAAGTGTGTGACAGGAAACCTGAACTGTTTTCTGGGCAGCAGGGAAGTAAAATATCAAAGCAGATTGGTTAGACGAGCCGGTTCTGTGATGTCATATTTTAGGTCTGTTTTTTTGTGTGAGAGAGAGACTGTATTTATGTACACTACATGAACATGGCATGAAGCTCCCAGCACACAGTTTGTTTTGCTGCTGTTAATGTCAGAGGAGGTTTGGAGCTCTGCAGTTACTGAGTTACAGTCCATTTTTAAATGATACCACTTAAGGTTAATTGAGGAATAGCTAAGATTGAACAAGCTCTTTAAAATGACCCGTTTGTTTTTGCTGGATTTCATATGCCTGTGACGATGGGGCTGAAAACACTTGATATAAAGATAAAGAGACTGTCTGGACAGTTATTTTTGTTCATTTATTTGAAAAAGGGAATGACTATAAATTAGACTTGGCTTTAATATTTAGATGATAACTCTAACAATAAAATCACAGTGGGTAATATATTTGACAGAATGAAAGTGTGAACACGAGATATTCTGAGACATCTGCTGAGGATGAGGAGGATCATGGGAAGACAGCTGTTAAACAGCTGTTGGTGTTTGAAGTTGAGTTTTTTTATATCTGTTATTTACTTTTATTATGACACAGACTAGTCTGAAATTAAAAGTGAATTTTCAGATCTAATTACGAGCAGTAAGTGTGCTTTCAAAATGAAGGTTGAATCCTTCCAGTACATAACCTGTGCTACTAGTCCGCCTCCTGCCAGATGTGCAGTATGTGTTAGTTCTCAACAAATGTACACACGGTGGCATGATGAGCATTGATGAGCATAATGTTTCTGCACACACACACACACACACACACACACACACACACACACACACACACACACACACACACACATATCTTGGGTATTTATAACTTGTGGGGACATCTCATTGACATAATGAGATGTCCCCATAACCCTCAAAAATGAATGCCTAACCCTGATCCTAACCCTGACACTAAAACCACATTTTGAGTTTCAAAAATGCCTTCAAACTAATGGGGATGGAATTTTGGTCCCCACAAGGGCTGTCGGTCCCCACGAGAAGAGTAAACTTCAAATTCTGGGTCCCCACGGAGATGTTAATACTCGTCCACACACACACACACACACACACACAAAGATGAGCCGTTGGAAGGAGCAGCTGTATCTTAGTCATTTCTTGTTGAATCAGAGTCCAATCAGATCTGTGATGCTGTATGAAAGCAGCTGGGCTCCACACATGGCTGCTCGCTTTGTGTGGAGCCTGTTTACCGAAGCCCAGATGGGACATATCAAGCACCGCTATGTTGAGCTCCGTCCTGTGTTGTTGCTACTGTGTTTGGTCTGTTGTATTCTCATGACAGGTTTGGGTATAGGGCTGTTAACGGAGGGACCACCAGCTCAAGCCTATGCTTTGAAGAAAGAGCAACAGAAGTTAATAATTTTTGGCCTGCATTTGGGCCTATCGACGTATTCAATGTAATTTCTACCATAAATTCGATATACCAATGCAGAATACTGGAAATGTACCCTGTTAAAGTGCTCTATCCACTTGATCGTGCACTTTCTGCTTGAGGACTCTTGTCTGATATGAAAACTGCATCGCAGCTCCTGAGGATTTCAGTGTAATCACGAAGAATCCCCTTTTTCCAATAATGCTTACACGAAAGGTCCTGGTTTATCTAGCCGCTGTCTTTTTTCTTGTACTACACAAAACTGATGGTTTGACATCATGTCATCTCTTCAGTGTTCACATCCTGTTTGTGTTGTTATCCCCATTGGTCCGTGTGCTGTCTGTTCCAGGAGCTGTCGGAGGACCGCCATTCGCCACCGCTGCTGACAGTCAACGGGCCCGGGGAGGAAAAGCTGTTTCGCAGCAAGAGTGCTGAAGTGGAGCTGACAGCAGAGAAAGAAAGGGTCAAGAAGATGTTGTCTGAAGGGTAATGACAAATTGTGTTTCTGCTAGAGCCGCAAAAATGCTTCAAAGTCACTCAACAGATGAATATACAGATAGAGAGAAACCCACAAAATGAACACGTTTGTCTTTTCTGACTTTTTTATATAGCAAAAATATCGCATTCAGTTCACTCAGTAAATTAATTAATTAATTATAATCTGTTTGCCCTTAGCTCTCTGGAAAAATGGAAGGTATAATGTATAACAAATAATTTACTATAAACTGTTCTGCTAGATCATTTTGTGGTTGACATAAAATGAGAATTACAATAATCGTGTGGGAGTTAAGGTGATGGGCCTGCTGCCCTCAACATTTGAGCTCTAATCTTTGCATGTATAAGCATACATGCAGCATAAAGACATTTCTGTACCATTATAAAATGGCACAGAAAGCTCAGTAAAATGACAGCGAGAGCACCAGATGTGCACGTGGGAGAGCTGAAAATTTTAGAAGCATTCTCTTTAGCTCGTTACTGTAAGAAAACCTTTGTGTATCTCATAGGTACCCACTGGATTATATGAGTGTACCCACTCATATAATCCAGTGTCTAACCCTCAGCTTGGCTACATGGTCGTATGCAGTGGGTAAAAGGTCCCCGGTCTGAGGCTGAATTACGAGCCATTAAATTGCAAATCCTTTATAGCGTGCACACCAATGTAAGACATCACACTTCTCTGCTTTTTGCATTCAAAGAAACTGAACACATGACTTCTTTGGCACATAGTGATGGTATCGTGGATTTATTCCACGGATGAGGAAAACTGTTATTCATCCAGGAGGCAGAACCGGCGCTCACTCTGAATGCTCTCCTTTTAGATTAACATCAACAGTGAACATGCGCTGGAAAATGGAATGATTTGTGCCTTTTAGTTCCTATTGCACTTTACATTCAGGTGATTTCTAAGCTGTGGTATCGAGCTGCATCGTGGGAAATTAGCACTGCTATGGCCAGCTTTCCATGCTTTCTATGCTCCTGAGTGGCTGGACTCAGGTGTGTTTAGCCAATCAGAAAATAAGTGGATCAAGCAGGTCAAGCAAATCTGTGATTTGTATTTATTTTTTATTTATGTAATGCAAAATCACAGATGCCTCAAAGCGTTTTACAGTACAGCAAACAACCAACACAAGAAGTACAGTATAAATAGAAATATACCAAGCAAATTTCCAGTATGGATATATAATATTAAAATAAAACATGAGCACAGCTAGCACAGTATCAAGTCATGATATATATCATTCTGGGTGTGAACACACATCTGGAATATTTAATCTTGGTTTATTCTAGGAACTAAAAATCAAGATTTATTAAATGATTTTTTAGAAAAGCAGCAAATGAACCCTACTTAGACATAAGGCCAAACATTGCAGCTAATTACTTGGAAAGCAGCAGTGAGTCGGTGTGAACACAGAGCAGCGTGCTCTACAGGTGGACTCTGTCCTGTTCTGCAGTGTCTGTGGCAGACATCACCTGAGGCCTAACCATAACATTTGTGCTCTTTCTAATCTGTATGTGTGTCCGTGACTTAAGATCACCCAGGCCTGACCGCTGCTGAGTTTGGCAGCTCGTAATAATCATCATCATCATCATCATTGATCCCTCAACCTTCCATCTGGGTCGAGTGAAGCACTTCTCAGCTGCTTTACAGCCCATTATTCCAACAGCTTTATTTTATGATTGTTTTAAGCCCATGCAGGCCCTTCTCTCCCGTTGCTATGGTGAGGGGTATTATTATGGTTGCCAGCTTTAGTCGTTATGGTGGAAGCTCTGCTTCCTGGAGACCTTCTCAGCTCAAAGCTCTCTGCTTTATTAAATATCCCCACTGAATTATGACCTTTACTGGCACACAGAATCTTTCCTACATTTAATAAAGCAGAACAAATTACTGCTGTTAGTTTTCTTTTTCCTACAAAGGACCCTGTGGTACAATTTTCCACTGCTGAAGGTGGATGTTGCTCTGCTCTGTTGCAAAAAACCATGAAAAATTATGATACTGTTTGTGAAATGCCATAATAACTATTATTGTGTTTCCTGCTCCTCTTTCATCTCTAAAAAATATTCACTGGAGCTTTTTAAAGGTATAATAAAAAACTCACTATAGCAGCACTTGTCCAGAACTGTATTGAAAGACATGAGTGACTAAAAGAGACATTAAATATAAAGTCATAGTAACATTTATAATTTGCAGAACTCGTCTGTCTCTTTAAATTCATTAAATGTCAATAAAGATAATCACACAGCTGCTGCAGGATAATAGAAATGTTTCACTCTGTTACCTCTTTATCTTCTGCTTTCTCCTTTCCAAGGTTTCATTCCAACAGTGTCAAACATTATCTGTTTAAAGTAGCATCATTTAACAGTTGTGATTGGTTTGGTTCAGGTGAACAAAGAGAATACCGTTTCTTCAGGGAGAATAAAGTCTGTGTATGGTGAACTTGTCCTCAGGTCTATGTGTGAGATCAACTTGGAAGCTGAACTCTTCACTCTTCAAGACAGCAATGCCAAGCTGGTGGCAGCACTGCAGGAAGCCAACAGCAGCGTGGAGCAGTGGAAGAAGCAGCTGGCTGAATACCAGGAAGAGACTGATCGCCTCCGAGACCAGGTGACCTTCTTTAGTGCACAGAGGAGTTATTACAGTAGGCTGTAGTTGAATCTATTGCAGTCAGTGTTTGAAGAAGTTCACAGCATACTTTGAAGACAACATTGACGGTGCTTTCAGGGAAAACGATACGGACCTGCTCAACTTGTTAATAAAGAATTTCATTTGCAGTCACTTTATGAAAGAAGGTAATGAGGCAATAACTTATTGGTCTAATAGAAAGTACAGTGCTCTACCAAAGTCTTGAGTCACTCCGCATTTCTTTATATTTCTCTAGGAAAATGGGAAGTAGGAGCAGCAATTCATGAAAATATAGTAAATGATTAAATCGCAACTTTAATGAGTTTGCACTTCTTAAAGAAGTCTTGTCATTTCTTTAAGTAGTCTTTAGGAATAGTTCTCCAGGCTTCTTGAAGGACATTCAGAGCTCTTCTTTGGATGCTGGCTGCCTTTTTGCTCTGTTTTTCTGTCAAGATGACCCCACATAGCTTCAATACTGTTGAGATCACGGCTCTGGGGAGGCCAATCCATGACTGCATAAGTGCATTGGCAGTGTGTTTGGGCTCTTTGTACCCCTCCCCTGACCTCCTCTGTTCATATTAATGATGATTTGAACCAAAGCTTTCACATTTCATCACTCCTGTTGCCAATGGTTTTTCAGTTCAGCTCTTGTGTATTTTGACACACCTCAGCATTTTGTCCCAATTTTCCTTCTTTAAGAACGGCTTCTTGCCATCCTTCCAATGAGACCAAGACCACAGTGGGCTTGTTTTTTTTTTTTCTGGACTGAAAAGCCAATGTCCAAAAAGCTTTAACACAGTGTCCTGTTTTATGCTACGGTGTGTGATTTACAGGAAGCACTGTGGATTTACAGCCCATTGTGCATTGTTGTTGTTGATAATTGTTTAGAAATAATAATTGAAATGATAACACTAACCTAAACTAGCACAAATGAATCTATCGAGTTTGTTCTATAAAACTTTGTTTTGTTCATTTATTCAACTGTATCAGTATCGCACTAAAATCTCTACAAGTCCAAACTGCAGGTGCATGTTTCATCCGTCCCCCCCTCCCTGGGATTTTCTGTTGACAGGCTCTCGTGATAATCGCAGGGCCAGAATGCAGACATTTCATCTTTAATTTAGGGAGTGGAAATTACGCCCTTGGTCAAACTTAACGCTTCTTTATTGCGACAGAATTAAATGCTGCTGCTGCTGCTGCAAACCAGTCTGCTCTATAACCTTTATAATACTGGTGGGGTTTTTGTCTTTTTTTTTTCCAATTCATCTATTT
>VUQR01000094.1:9256-23141 GCA_015108515.1 Hemichromis elongatus | reverse complement strand
GAGGGTACTGCATGGATGCTGGGTAGCTGTTTTGGTTCAGGGAGCCTCTCACTCTGTACAAGTCACCGACCCTGGATCCAGCAAACAGCCCCAGACCATCTCACTTCCTCCTCCATGTTTGACAGTTGATGCCACACACTGTGGAACCGTCCTTTCACCTACTCGACGGCGCACAAAGAGCCTGCAAATTTTTATTCATCAGTCCATAAAACCTTCTTCCAGTCTTCAGTAGTCCAATGGTGGTTTTTCGTGGCCCAGACAAGCTTCTTTGTCTTATTCTTACTTTCTTGCTACAACTCATCCTGTCAAACCTGCAGCTCGAAGTCTTCTCTTCACAGTTGAAACCGAGACCTGTTTACTACGAGCCGCCTATCACACAGCTGTTAACTCTCAGAAACTCATCCTCTGAGTCAGTTGTGTGTTTGGGTCTTCCAGACCTCTTCCTGTCACAGTTTGTTTCTGAGCCTTTTGACGGTGAAGGAAACTGTACTCACTGACACTTTAACTTTCTTTGCAATGTCTCTGTAGGACAGACCTTCATTTATAAGTGTTATGATGGTCTGTGTCTCTTCCATTGTTAAGTGACTTTTTCTTGCCATTTGTGTAGCAACACACTACTGTCTGCAGTACAACACTGTTCAGCTGATGCTCACGAGGGCTTGGTACCACAGTGTGTTCCAGCACTGCTCTTATACAGACAGAGGGGTGTTATGGGTAATCCAGAGAGGTAGGAACACCTGTAGGAATTGGTAGCACCAGCTTTTAAGGCTTCATCAGCCTCCACTGCTGCAGAATGGTTTTAAAGTTTTGACTGAAAAAGGCTTTTTCTGAAATGTACATTAGTTTTCAGTTTCGAACGACTTGAATTGCAATAAATAACTGGAAAAACTGGGGTGTTCTAAAACTTCATACTGGTAGTAAACACGAGTGATCAGTAAGATTATCTTCATCTTTATTGTGATCAGATAATTTAATGTTACAGGAAAATCATTTAAAGGTTTACACAGGTACCAGATTTGGCAAATATGGTCTTTTATGATGCTTTTATGATAAAGAATATAATTAGAAAATATGTTTCTCATTTTCCCCAAATAATTAGTTTGTCAGGTAAGTTTTTTGTTTTTTTTAAATTATCTTAGTGTCAAAATCTTACACGTTCAAGTGTGTAGGAGTTGACTTCAGAAGCCTAAACTCTCTTATTCAAGCTTTCTTTTCTTTAAGTAGGAGTTGCCCTGTTGGTTTCACTAACTGTAATATCTGACTGTGAATGCTGAAAAAATATACACAACCATTGGTAGGTGTGTGCAAACCCAGATTAGATTGGATGTTAGGTGTAAATGAATTCGGCTACCTCCACACAGTGAAGCAGTTTTTCCTGACCATGAAAAAGAAGCTGTGTTCATCTACCAGTGTGTGTGTTTCTGTGGGTGTGCAGGATTGTTTTGTGCTGTTCTCACCAGTGTGTTTGTTTGTTTGTTTTTTAGGATGCACCAGAACTGCTTCTTTAGCTTCTCTTAATTTTCTCACTGTGATTCTGATGCATTGGTTTAGATTTTTCAGCCTGATGGCTAGTTTCACTTGCACTAAACCACGGGTGGGAAACTCGAGGGCCGGTGTCCTGCAGGTTTCAGGTCTCATGCTGGGTCAACACACCTGAATCACATGATTAGTTCATCACCAGGCCTCTGGAGAACTACAAGACGTGTTGAGGCGGTCATTTAGCCATTTGAATCAGCTGTGTTGGATCAAGGACACATCTAAGACCTGCAGGACACTGGCCCTTCCTCCATCCCTGCACTCAGAGCTCATTGAGAGCATGTAGTTGGTTTGAAGAATAAAAATGCCACACTTTGAATCATCTTCAGGCTTTTTGCTGCATTTAAGAAGTGTAATGGTAAATACACAGGCTATACAGCTCTTCTCTAATCTAACTGAGCACTGAGAATATCCAAATTCACCTATTCCCACACACACAACACTTCTATGTGTTTAGCACATTGTTGGGACGTTGTCGAAATAAAATAGAATGCAATGACTTGCATTTCTGATACCCGTCAACAATCAATCAAATGTAGTAAGAAAATGTAAAATTTGAAGAACAACACTAGGTCACCCTGAATTAAAGACGAGTTGGTAGAATTGTCTGAGGACCATTGTCTCATATAGAGAATTCTGGCTGTTCAGTTTTTCTGAATCCTCAGTGTCATATTTTTCATTTTAAGTTTTTTCCAAAATATGTAGAATTGGTCTTCTTCTATGAACTCATGCTGTTGTAATAGATGCATTACATGGTTTTGCACAGTCTTCTTGAAATATGAAGGCCTTCCCTGCAAAAGACATCATCTGGATGGGAGAATATATTGGTCTAAAACTTGTATTCCAGCACTGATGATCCAGATGTGCAAGTTGCCAAATTCATAGTCAGTAATGAACCCCCATACCATCAGTGCAGCGCTGGAAACAAGCTAACTGATACCTGTTCATCTAGTCCCATGTGAAATGGAATCCATGATTCCAAAAAGAAAAGAAATCCAATTTTTCTGACCACAGAACAATTTTCTGCTTTGCCTCAGTCCATTTAAAATTTGGCCCAGAATTTCAGGATGATGTTCACATTTAAAGCTAGAAACTTCATATTTGGACGGCACAGTGAGCCGTTTTCACAGATTGCGATTTCTGGAAGTGTTCCAGAGTCTTTGCACTGATTTCCATGACAGAATCATGCCTGTGTTTGATGCAGTTCTGATTTAGGTCCCAAAGGTCTCGCTCATCCTAAATGGCTTTTCAACCTTGTCCCTGTGCACACAGATTGCTCTAGATTGTCAGAGCCTGTTGATGCTATTATATACTTTAGATAATCAGAAATGAACAGCATTCACTTTTTTGAGAATCAATTGTTTTTCAATTTGTAAATGTAGTTTCTTGCAGATTTGTGACCCCTTGCCTGTCTTTACTCTTGAAAAACTGCCTGCCTGCCTATACTCAGTCATGTTACTGACCTGTTAACGACTAGCCTCTTTAGCTGCCTCATGTTCCCTCAGGTTTTTCTTAAACAATGATTTAGGGGATCTTCAGACAATCAGAAACATCATTTTCTACAACCTTGTCATTTTCTTATATGATAATGAAATGTACCAGCTAACTAACATTTCAAAGGGAACATTTTCTCAGTTTAAACATTTGATATGATTTCTAAAATGTGTTTGTGATTTACAAATAATTGCATTCTGTTTTTATATTTTACTTAATGTCCCAACTTTTTTTGGAATTGGCATTGTTGATCTTGTGCTATTGTCACACATATGTAGATGGGAGTTCTTATAAATTCTCATGGGGTTCTCATCGTCTCCATTTTGAGAGCTGGCACCATCACTAAGCAGCATGTGAAAGAAATCACAGACTTGCACAATAATTCCATGGTGTGTGCTGCTGCTGTGCAGATGCTTGCTGAAATTGTGTTAGCGTCATAATGGAGGTGTCCTCTCTCATGATTATAAGCTCTGGTATGGAATATATGAAGCTATGAATACAAGCAACCAAGCACTAGCAAGTTATTTTCCTCTGCAGTATGATGGACTTACTGTGGAGATAAAACTGAAGGAGCTGAAATATCTGGAGTCAGCTTAAAGAAAAACGTCTTACCACTGAAAGGAAGTAGTTGGTGTGATTTCGGCAGGAATCCCCAGAGATGATTCCTGGTTTTCTGGGAATGCCTAACAGATGAATGTGCAGCACACCTGGAACATGCCTATTGCTTTATGTGCCTGGTGATCTTCAGAGTCCTCCATGAAAAGCTGGAGGATGTGGCTGAAACCAGGTCTATATGGCTGAGAAACTATTGGCGTTTGTTTTGGTTCCCTTTCAGCCGAGGGAACATTTGAAGGAATACTAATGAAACTGGGGAGAACCTTGAACCTTTAAAGCAAACAATCGGCAGCATTTTTACAGTGATAAACCTTTTGAAGAGGAGGAAACCAACTAAAGACAGACAAATGGTTGTAATGGACATTTGCACTCAGTAAGGAATAAATTGAAATGTAATGTGTCATCATTTCCACAAACACTGGTCGTTTCCAGCTGCAGGTCTTCACTCCTACATCCATATTTTTCAAGAATATGTTGCGCATGGCATTTGAAGGCAAAGCACTGCAGAAATTGTAGCTTGATTTTCATTTTCTACCAACTCAAATGTACCAAATGTATTTTGTTAGAACATTTGTGTGTCAATTTGAATACTGTGTCCATTGTAGTTGCACACTTCATTATTTGCCTGCAACTGCTAATTATTTTTTCAAAAGTCGGTTTTCGTGCAATGGGCAGCCACTGACTTCAGAAAACATTCTGCAACATTAAATATGTTATGGCCTAATACATGTGTTATGATGTGCATTCGTGGACCTAAAGACTAGCAGAAGGTGGATCAATTGGATCAGAGTCGTGACAGAAACGTGTGACGGCATAAGAAAGGAGAAATAATTACAAGAATAGATTAGTAGAAAACCCAGGAACATGGGTAGATGAGTGACCTGTGCAGCTTAACAGTGACAAATTATAATGGCATAAACTATACTTTCAAGTTATCCTTAATTTACTTTTAGTGTCTAAAACATTTTGGTATTATATAATAGTCTGATTACAGACTTGGAATGATGCAGATAGGTCACATTTCTGTGGGTCAGCTGTGTCATAGAGACTTGGTACAGAATGTTTTTCTAGCGTTAAGCTGCAGTCAGCATCTTGCTGCACTTTTATTGAGTCACATTGATACCTGCTCACATTTAGCTTGAAGGAAGAAGGCCTTGGTAGATTCAGTTCTAATCATCGAGTTCCCTGCTAGACATTTTAAACATGCTGGTTTTCACGAATGCATTTCTCAGTACAATAGTTACATTACCAGTTGCCTTGGTAATGTATGTGTGAATGGAAAGAGTGAAATGGGATTTTTAATGATCAATTCATAGTTTAGTAAGAAACTCAGCAGGATAGTTTGTGGCTGTGTGTGTAGGTATGTGTCTGGGACATGCATACTTCAGCCTTAAAGGACGTTTTTGGATTTCTTTTCCTTGAGTTGTAAAACAGTTACAATGCCACAGTTTTTGTTTTGTCTTTGTAAAACCCTGAGAGTTTATTACTGTTTATCTGATTTCTGCAGTCTCCTGTGCTAAAGACCCAGACAATCACCATCTCAGATGTTACCAATTCTGTAAGAGGAACTGCAACCTACAAGGACATACCCTTAGTTCACACTGAAACCAAGACCATCACATACGAGTCAGCTCAGGTGAGGTGAATTTGAGAAATTTCCCCCATAAAAAAAATGTACATTATACCGATTATTTTCTCAGATTAAACACTCCTAAACACAAAGAATAGCTTTTTTACTTTGTATGCAATGCTACTACACACTGTCTGGTTTTCATAAGCCTGGCCTAAAGTTTTGGCCTTAATACCAGAGACTTTAAGGTCTTTTGAAGCAGACTCGAGGGCTGAAGCACACAGTTCTGGCCTGAAATCAAAGGCCCAAAGCCACCGCAGTCAGAGTTATTAGCCTGGATACAAACAGAAAAAGGTGGTCACTCAGAAGAACAAGCAGGCAATCACATATCAGTTCTGCATCCAGGCATGTTTCCACAGGAGATCCTAGGAGTACAACACACAAGCTCCTCCCCTCCAAGTCTGAATGATTTCAGCTGGTTGGTCACCTCCTCATTACAGAGCATCTTGTGAAATACGCACGCAGACACGTCCACGACACCTTGCTTTTCAGCATTCTTTATTCTTACAATATATATAGTTGCTGCTACAAACTCGATGGCTGCAGCTCTCCTGCTGCCAGCTGCACACATCACCAACAACAACATTAAACAGTCACAGACTTTTAAGCCAGCCAGACATGATTGCAGATGATGAGCAGTTGCGTCCATCTCAAGCCCCACCTCATAGGCTCAATCCACGTAATCCACAGGTCCAGTAAACCAACAGTTTCCGGTCCAGTCTTTTATCACAACAAATTCACACAAATCTAATTCAAATTAATCCTCCGTCCAGTAAAATTTAACTATTTTAAAAGCAACACTATCCAGGCTGGGTTAAAACTATTTTCTTTGAAAATATCCTTTTCCCTCCCTGGAGTCTCCAAGTCCGACCAGCTTCAGCCTGCTGCAGCCGTCCCACAACCTCCCTCCTTCCTCTTTCACTCCGCTTTGCACACAAGGGCTCAAATCATCACCAATCAGCAACTCCCTGTACTCGACTCCAAATAGCTGGCAGCTAGAGTGGAATCTGCCCTCCCACATGGGTGTGGCCTATATCTCACACAAAAACACAAAAAACAAAAGCATGCAATAATTGAAATGGAAAATATTGCCAACCCAGTGTTTAGTGGGAGATGCTATTCTACAACACTAGCATGATCTGCTATTTGTCGATATTAATATGTAGGTAGGTCATCTGTTAAACACAGGGCTTGGATTCAATCCTGAATTCCTTGAAACGTCTGTAGGACAAAGCAGTCGATCAGATAAAACTTGCAAAGTATTGAAACTATAAATCGTTTTTGATGAAGTCCTTTGTTTTGTCAGCAACCAAACCAAAAGGGCCACATTTCCAAGCTTACGTTGAAGCTGTATAATATATTCTTAATTCGGTTTTGTTTTTATGTCAGCTCCCGATCGTGTCCTGTGATTGGTCCAGTTTCCAGGAGTCATCAAAAAGTTATGAATGGATTTGCAGTACTCAGCACCCTCCTTATTACAGCCTGAGTGTCTGTTATTTGTCTGTTTTCCCCACTGTTGTCACTCCTGTGGACACTGTTCTGGTTTCCCTCTCAGACTCTGTTTCTCCAGACTGACTTTCTCCAGTGCTGCAGGCTTCTCTCATCGAACATAATTATCACCTACTCTGCTTCACCAAGAGAGCTAAGGGACATTTAACCACATATTAGTGGGGGTGTCTGTGTATATTTTAGCCCATGTAAATTACAGAAAGTCCAACATAAATGAGTTTTTTCTTTAACATAAATCTTTCAAATTTAAGGGCTTAATGCGATTTCTGTAATGCACTCATTTGAAATACTTAAATATACTTACTATATATACTATATACTTAAATATGCAGACTAACATGACTTTAAATGTCCCTGGAAACACTTGGCATTCAATGACTGCCTGAAGTCTCGAACCCATGAACCTCATCAAACGCTGCATTTCCTCCTTGAGATGCTCTGCCAGGTCAGAACTGTGGATCTCACTGCCTGCAGTTTTGTCTTTTTTGAAGGGAAGCCAAATGCTGTCATTTGTCTGTAAAGCAAATTTACATATGGGTATAAATAAAGTAACCTTGAATAAATGAAATACGTGTTTTTTCGGTTGAGACCAGGTGACTGAGTTAGCCATGGATGAAGATCCCATTTCTTTTCCCTTTATGTTGCTTTTGTAGTATGTCTGTGAAGGTACTCAGTCATTCAGGTCATCGTAGTCTGAGGAGCTGTGAAGAAAAGGCGTCTGTCTTCCAGACGCCTTTTCTTTACAGCTCCTCAGACTTTTGTAGTATGCTTTCAATGATTAATCATTTGCACTGTTAGGTGCTGTTTGTTCAGTTTTGCAGTAAGTTGGTGATACTTCAAAGCTTACTTTTACACCAGTGACTGTTACATTGTTGCTTATATTCTTTAGATGCCCCATCTTGCTGCTCCGGGTAGCCAGTGGTTCCAAATGCTTTAGCGTTCTGCACTTCTTAAAGCCACAGTGCTGGTGTGAACACTGAAACTTTAGCAGCGATCTAGAGAGCGCTCCAGACCCTTGGTTGGTTTTCCTCTAGTACGTGCACTGTGGACATTGGAACTACACAAATCTATGCAATTGTGATCAATGCATTTCTCAGCCGGTAGACGTCCAAGATTTACATGGCCACAATTTCTGAGTCCCAAAGAAAAGATCTACAATTTGTAATGAGAGGTTTGAACTGTATAACCTTCAATAAAATATCAATACATTACATTACATTAAACACATTTAACTGTTCACTTTGACCTGTTATTATAAATTTTAACAACACAAAGTATGTAAAACCCTTCTTTTATCCTTTTTCTGACATAATTAAGTTCAGTGCTGTGTTTAAATGTGAGTAATTTCTTCTGTGGTACTTAAACGCTCTCTCTCCCACAGCCGGTGGACGGTCTGGCAGAGAGGGAGTCAGGAGTGTTGCTGAGTGCCCAGACTATTACTTCTGAGACCATCAGCACCACCACCACCACCCAGATCACCAAGGTCTTGCACACTTCGCTAACAGCTTGTCAGCCAATAGAGATCGATACACTACGTCATCGCTGTGTGGTGATAGATGTCAGCTATTAGTCACTTAAACCAGCTGTCCTGAAACACTGGCTGCTTTAGAGTGGCAAACATTTTCAGTGTGGGTTTGCTTTATTAAATCAGATGTCAATGTTTATATTGGATGAACCATCCTTCTGTCCCTCACAACACGTCTCCGAGGATAACTATAAATAAATAAATAAATAGATAAAACACGGTATCTGTTTGATTTTTTTACTGTTGGTAACCACAAAAACCTTCTTAACGGTCCCCCCATCTTTCTGGTCCTTAGTACTAGTATCTTTATGTAACAGAGCAGACTTTAATGTGGAGCATCCCAGAGAGGGGGAGAAAAGTTGCCCAATAGAAAACTCGTAAATGCTACTGATGTAATATAGGCAGCGAGATGAGTTTGTTACAGTTGGACGTCTGGTTTGCAGTGTTTCAGGGTGAACCGAAGGGTAAAGATAACTCACATATGTGCCTAGTCCAGATTATATTTCTTGAATCTGAAGCTCTCATGTTTAACTTTTCACTTTCAACAACATTCTGAAGGTCTGCATAGCTTCTGCCATTATAAAGGTATTGATCCACGTAGCATAAATAATCATTCTCAACTCTTTCTAGAGTCAAACAACACTTTTTATTCACTTGTCCAAAGCATGTGATTAATGAGATCTTCGGTGCAGAGCGAGTTTAGATGATCAGTCAGTGAGATGGTTTCATGACCATCTTTTTAGAAGAAAGCTACCAGAATCTGAAGAAACCAGCTCAGGTATCAGCACATGTGTGACTTACACAGCTGGCTATGAATCACATTGAACATCACACAGCAACTAGAAAGAAAGACAGGAGCATCATGTACGTGGCTCATAACTTCACATGATTCAGTCAGGGTTGGGTACATTTTGCGATCAGCTGTTAGATCTGTTTTATAAAGATTGGCTGTTTCTAGTCGAGCAGTCCTTCTCCAGAGTCTGGATTACTGAGCCTTTGAAATCTCACACAGTGTCCATCAGAAGCTGATGGTAGTTATTTCATTTCTTATGTGAAAAACATACTCTCCTACATCTGCTTCATTCATCTGAGTTGACATACTGATACTGATATACTGTTTCCAGATATGAAAAACTTTAAGAGCATACTCGTGTACCGTTACTGTTAGCCTGCTAATATTAGATCCTTTTGAAATTGCACTGATGATAGTTGGAATGAATTGGCTGTCACTGTATCTGTTTCCACTCAGTAATGGGCGTGTTCTGTCAGTGTCGGCCTCACACTGGTGAATGTGATGGGAGATTATTTGGGCCTTGGCATTTAAGAGAATACACAGTCACTGTTATTTAGCTCAGGATTTTCCAGCGAATGTAGATTCTGTTCAGGAGGGATAATAAAGACAAAGGGAGGATTTAGACTTTTATAGCTTGTGCTTTGTCTCTGTTATAGACGGTGAAAGGAGGGATCTCTGAGACTCGCATTGAAAAGAGAATTGTCATCACTGGAGACACAGAGATAGATCATGACAAGGTAAATACAAATGAAATATGGAGTTAACTGTGGAAAATCATTTCTTAGTGCTTCATTGTTCACACTAAATCATGTTTTCCTCAAAGATCTGGAGTAAGAAGCTGGTTTAGCTGTGTGTTAGCTCATACGCTGATTTACATGACATTTACATACAGCAGATAAGTGACCCTGGAATTATTTGGAGGCCTAGAATGCCACATAGAGCAATATGTCCAGGAAATATATCCTACATGCAAGTCACGTTAATTACTTCCAGCGTGTGTTGTGCAGATCATTTAGGAGTGTGGCATTTACTCTGTAGGCTTTGGCCCAGGCCATTAAAGAGGCAAAGGAGCAGCACCCAGATATGTCTGTCACCAAAGTGGTTGTGCATCAGGAGACGGAGATCACCCCAGAGTAAGACGGACTGATCCTATGTAAGGCAAGTGTTAAACCTGGATCCATTTCATCTGTCCCCCACCATGTAGCCACTGGTCTGACTGCAACTAAGAGAAGAAATCCCTTGTGAAGATCATATTCAATATAGTTATAATTGTGACGAAGATAAAAGATGTTGAAACAGTTGAAAGCAAAAATTCAAACTTAAGCCAACCAAGAATTAAGACTTAAACTATAGCCTCGTACCCACCTCCACCTAACCACGAAATGAAATATAAGAAGACAATGATAAATGACAATGATAAATAATGACAGAAACCAACAGTGTCACGTTGGTGGCGATGCGACTGAACCGAGTCATGTAAACATGAAGATATTGATGAAAGATACAGATCAGTAATTATATGAAAACCTGTAGAAGTATATCAGGTGTTGATAGGATGAACTGGTTCATCTTTGCATGAAACACAAACACGGTGCCTTCACAGTGTAAGGCACTGGTGCCCATGTGGTTTTAATTGTTGCCTGTATATTTGATGTTAAAGGGTCCAGGCTGGGAATCTGATGCTGTTTAGGTGGTTTGCAGGCCGCTATGTAAACACCCCAGCCTACCTCCCAGTGTGGGCAGGGCTGGTTGGGCTGAGTGGGCTGCAGATTGTTGAAGCCCTCAGTGCTGTCTCACAGGAAGATCAGGAAGGCACAATGCCAACTAAAGCTGCCAAAGTGGTAAAAGTAACAATTATCATAGCTTTGTAAAAAACTTTGCTTTAAGTTCCAGAGAGGATAAAACCAATGGAGACAGTTTTTTGATAGTATGTTAGCAAACTCAGTAGCACTACTTGTAATCAAGGTCAGCTGACCAGAGCTAAAGTAAAGAAAACAACGGCTGGGTGAATTTATTGTAACCTTCCACTTCCACAAAGAGCTTCTTCACGTATGCATGCATGGGTCCATTCAACCAAAGAGTCCAACAGCCAATCACATGATCCTTACTCCGTGTCCCAGTGACATGGAAACTTTAGGAGAGTATATGAACAGTAAATGTCTGATGGTCAGTCCTGAAATGAAGCATTTCAGGAGTTTTTAATGAATTGTACAATTAAAAAATAAAACAAAATGCATCAGTAAATTCATTATTTCAACATGTGTTGTTATAATAATAATGAATTATAAAGTGTTCTAAATAAAATACTAAAAATAAATGAGTATATCGTTCAGCAGTGTACAGAAATAATGTCAAACACAAATAAATAAATAAAACCTCAATAAAAACTGTATTTAAAAACAATTTTATATTTTCAAAATCTTTTTTGTAGTAAGTAACGGATTCAGAAATCAAATTAGGAATACAGATTTGCGTGTTTTGTGTTGTTAATTTGTGATTTAAGCTAGTTAAGTGATTTTAAAAAAGCTCTTTAAATGGTTGGTAAGACTAATGTAAGTGTTATATAAATAAATATATTATATAAATATATAAATAAAATTACATTAGGTATATGTTTAAGTTCTCCAGTTTTCTGATTTTCGATGTAATATTTCTCATGTAGGGACCTGGTCGGCCCATTATTAGGTTTAAAATGTTTGAAATGTTGGAGGGTTCATTTCCTTTTCATATTAGGGCCTTTCCCTTTGATATTTGATTTTCATTGTCTTGTGGAAAATGCAGATATTTCCATGTTAAACGCCACTAAATGTTCCTTTTTCCACTTTACTTTCTTTCATCTTTCCTTTTTTCAATCAAACTTCAGCCCTCTCAGCTACCCCCCACCCCAGCCCATTCCTCCTTGTATCTCCATCACACCATTTTACCTCAGCACACCCAGCTGCCCAACCATCAACAGGAACCACCAGACCTCATCAGAGTGAACAAGCTTCAACAGTGAGAAATGAACTTGACTCCATGAGTGTGAAGTTTGGCCTGAAGGAGACAGAGTCACCAGAAAATTTCCAAGAACCCTGCCAGTATTCCCCACAATCCCCCTCTTGTTCCATTTACTGCCAAAAGAGCAACTGCTGAAGTTAGGAAAAAATCAACTTTTTTTAAATATGAAAAAGAAATTAAAAAAATAGCATTTGTGGATTTCTTCCTCTCCAATTTGTGTGGAGATTTTAAGAAAAAAAAATCAAGGGCATTTGGTCTTTTACTCTTGATATATTGGTAATTTATTTTTCTACAGCTTTTCTTATCATCAGAATTGGTTATCAGTAACTTGGAAATCAAGTATTTTGTAACAATGTATTCCAAGCAGCATTGACAAAGGGATTGTGGGTGATGTCTCTTGGGATTGTACACTTTGGGACTCGAAGGATCCCTCTCAAATTTTAGTGCAAGTTTGGTGTCATTTCTTGTACAGTAAATATTTTATTTTCCCTCTCGACGTAAAAATAATATTTTTTCAATTTGTGTATAGGAAAAGATTGATTGTATCAAACTAATGTGCTGGAATTAATCCTTTCATCTTAAAAAGTAAAGCTCTGACATTTGTTCAGTGACATCTTTTGATTATTTAGTTGTGTTTTTGTGCTCGTGTTACTATTACAGGGCTTCGTCAGGACCACAGAGATCGTAGTGCACTCACATGACATTTATTTATTTCCACCTTTGTGCGTTTTGTGTTTTAGAAAAACTCGGCGCAATATGTGACGTCATGATTTTATATTGAGAACATTCCCTACATCAGTTATAGTTTCTGCATGTTTCTACCACTCCTCAAAACAGGCAGTGAGTACTCATCCCAAGAAATGGGATTCCATTGAAGTTAGTAAAGAGAAGAGGATAAGTGTCATAAGTGTTAATACTATGACATGTGGTTGGCATATCTGACACTTATATTTCATAGAACAACACAATATAGATTATCAGCTTATAATAATGGAAAAACAGAAAGGGGATGAATGTGGTGAAATTATACCAGCAAGGGGGAAAGACACAGAGAGGGAGAAACTCTGCATGTAACATTAATGAAGTAGAGCAGAAGCAACAAAGAGAAACAAGATGAAAGAGCAAAAGAGCAGCGATAGTTTCAAAATTCAGGTCATTCAAAACATAAGACTGGGATATGATTTAATGGATTCTTCTGACTGCCTAAGAGTTCTATATTTCTACTATAATATTTGAACGCAGCAGTAAAATTGTAATCTGATTATAATATATACTTGTTGGAGGACAAAGCCCATCACTTTTGTACACACTGCCCACTGAAATCAGAAACGCCTCAGAGTCACATGGTACCATAGACTGCCACGCAAACGTTTGGAGTCACTTAGGAATGTTCTTGTTCTTGAAAAGAACATGATATTTGTTTATATGTAACATAAAATTAGAACAAATTACATGAAATAGTAAAGTGTCTGTACTAACATAACTAGGAAAGGGGTTTTGTTGCCAACCTAGCCTTAGCCAGTTTACCACTGGAGCACGGTTCAGGGTTCAACAGTGACATAAATGTTCTTTTTACAGCTGTCATTCATTTTTATGATCCAATCAACTGTTGTTAACCTTCCATTTAAAATGTCCGGCATCAAAGTAATGAAATATAGTCGCTATTTTTACAAGTTAAAGAACATTTTGGGGCGACTTCAAACGTTTTAGCACCAGTGCACACTTTGCTCTTTATCTTCAAACACCAGACTTTTTTTTTTTTTTTTTTTTTTTTTTAAAAATACTT
>VUQR01000093.1:0-11051 GCA_015108515.1 Hemichromis elongatus | reverse complement strand
GGGGTAGAAGTCAGGACTGCAACTGAGGCATCAGTGATCATGTACAGCACTGCTTAATGAGAGAAACCTTTCTTATGTGTTTCCAGTGAGAAGGTGAGAGAGCTGTCACACGGACGTCACCGAGTGACTGCGTCCGGGGTTGGAGCTGAAAACCAGTCCCATGTTGTATAGAGTGCCGGTGAATAAAAGTTTCTGTAAAGGCAACACACAGTGTGTCCATGTGTGTGTGGGTCCCGTGTCACTAACAAATCCAAACCAAATCCTACCTAACAGACATCCAACAGCTATCAGTGTGCACATGCTTTCAAATAGTCACAATTCTTGTTATCACTGAAAACTGTAGAGTTGTATGAGAGCCTGTTTTGTGTATGCAGGCTGTGCATTCTTGCATCATGTGGGTGTTAGAAGAAAATAAATGTGTCATGTAATTACTGAGGGCCAAGTGTATTCCTGCATAGTAACACTGATTTGCACACAAAAGGATCTCACGTTACACACTGTAGTAACTAGCTGTGGCCATTTACTCATATTGTGAGTCTAGGATCAAGTTAAACTTACACATATGTTCCAATACTAGTGTGATACATAACTGGGAGATACCTTCAGGTATGGGTACAATTTGGTCTTAGTTATGTAAAAAAATGAATGAGGTTGCCCAAGTCTTTTCAGTACTTGGGAAATGTGGACAATAGGGAAACGGGACTGGAGGAAACCCAACCTGCTGTCTTTTTGTCTTTTGTTGAATGCCGCCAATCTTTGGCCTTTACAAGTTACTGCACAGTCAGCAGGCAGAACTAAATGTCATTGGTCCTATTAATTGCTCATTCACAGGATCCTGCTGTCTTCTTCAGGTGGTAAGAAAAAGTAATGAGTGACTATTACTGGTATCAATGAGCCAGACAGAGACAGGTAAGGAGATGTATGAGTGTCGGAGTTTACATCTAATTTCTCCTGGTTCCTACATTTTGAAAGCCAGGCTATAAGCACATTGTCTTACACACACACACACGCACACACACACACACACACACTAACCCTAAACTTTAACCTTAAAAGTCTTTAATGGGCCGGTGTGCCTCTGCTTTGCTAGTTTGAGACCCAAACATAATACATATACACTTAGCCACGTGATTTAGATATTATTTAATGTTTTTGTTTGCAGTAAAGAGGATCAGGATTTAATAGCATTATTGTATTGCACAGCAATTCACATCCTTGAAAAATCAGTTCTTACAGTTTTTCCTCCTACTTACAGACTTCCGTTCAGCCCAAATAATCATGATGAAACCTTAGCCATAAATCATGAGCATGGCTAAAATTTGTGGGCATGCGTCTATGACACTAGAGGGCGCTGTTTTACTGCCTAAGAAATGTGAAGCCGATTATACTGATGCTGTAGATGTAAAAGCCAATCAGAACTGAGGGGAAACCATCACATCTGTACCTGATCAGACTGTTTAAAATAATTGCTTTGAGTTAAACACCAATTCGGTTTAATTTAATTTGATCATTAAGGACAATTTTAAAGACTCTTTTAAAGAAATACTACCTTTCAAAAAAAGAAAGAAAATGAAATTGTATTTCAGCAGAGCTCAAATCATGATTATATTCTGTTTACTTTTCCTAAAAGGAAAAATTAAGAGAAAAAAGCACGAGGACACTTGTATGTGAATCCTGCAGTAAGTTGTCTTTTCTCAGCTAAAAATATTTCAATCTTTGCCACAGAGGGGCGCTCCTGTTCTACCCATTTCAGAGGTCAGATGACTGTGCTGCAGAGCCACTATCCTCTTCATCATCATCATGATCAGGGCGGTCAGCATCAGGAGCACCCTGATCACTACCATTAGCAGCATCCTGCAGATTAGATTCTAAGCAAAGAAAACGCAATTACCATTTACCGCTCTCCACACTGCTTTCTCCTGGAGCTGGAATGCATCAGATCATGACAGTGCATTGACTCCTGCATGGTTCATTACTGCCTGTAAACTTGTCTTCGCCATTTATATATTTGTGCTTTCCTAATGAGCTGTAGACACAAAGCTGAGGTGAAAATATGCCCCGTGGTTACCACATTGCAGTCAGAACAGGAGCATGACTGGATAAATCTGTACCACACTGCAGTACATTTTCCATCAGACAAGAGAGGAGGAGGCGAAGGAGGAGGAGGAAGAGGAGAAGGGGAGTTTTTATGGAGAAATTGATCAATACTGCCATTTCCACTTAGAGCTGCAGAGTTTGAGGGGATAGGCAGACAGTGAAGGAGAAAGAGGGGGCAAAGAAAATAAGCAGAGACAGCCCAGTGAGCAGTACTCAAGGCGAAAACGTTCAAACAGGGCGACTGGAGTCACACAGATGGCTAGACACACACAGAAGGTCAATTATGAAGCTGTGGAGGAGGCAGAGACTGCTCGGAGTCTGTTGTCAAGAACTTGGCCTGTGATGTTGGTGTGAGGATGATGTGTGTGTGTGCTTGTGTCAGTGTCAGAGGGTGTGTTTCTGTGTTCTGCATGAACTTTAAATCTGTGTCTCTTTGAGATATGAAAGTGGGGGAAGAAAAGTTAGTGCGAGGCTGAGACGGGTCGGTGGAAGGTGAGAAATAAAACAAGAAAGGAAAAAGTGATGGGTTGACAGGAGGGGGGTTGGTGCCGAGGGGGGCCAACAGAGACTTATGATGCACATGACAGCAACAGACAAAAGAGGCTGTGCCAGAGATTAAACTAACAAATCTGTTTGTCTGGATTACAGTAAGCTGGGCAAATTGTTTATTTCGTGTATGTGTGTGTTTCTGCACGTGTGTTTGAGTGAGTGTGATAGTGAAGATGTGATTGATCAAACATAGACTGATGAGGAATTAAATTATATATATATATATATATATTTTAAAAACCCAAACACGGTGAAATCTAATCTAAAATTCATTAAAAAATTACATACAAAACAAAAACATCTAATCAAAGAAATCATCTTTTCTTTCTATTGCTCTTTTCCTCCAGCTCTAAAGGCAGAGGTCAGGAGCACTTAAAAGCACAAGATTGCTGGAACTTTCAAATAACATCCATGTAATTACTTTTTGATTGTTGGCAGCCTTTGGTTCAGGGTTATATATTAAGATCTATCATTATTTGTGATTAGTTTGTTAGTTATGCAAAAATTTGCATGAAAACACTACCAGAGGTGGACCTTGGCTTATCTCTGGAGTCGGAGGCAGAGCCCTGCTTTCAGGCCCTTTTTGTGCGGAACAAGTTCTCAGATTGAATTTAGGAGACTGACACCCTCCCTACTTTTAAGATTAGACTTAAAGCTTTTCTTTTTGATAAATATATATAGTTAGGGCTGGACCATGTGACCCCGATTCCTCCCTTAGTGACAATTGGCCTAGGTGGCAGGTAGTCTTTCTTCTTCACCACTTTTTCCTGTCTATGTGTTTATACGCCACTCTGCAGTTAATCATTGGTTATTATATATAATCTGTTCTCCCCAGCGAGTTTTTCACCTTGTTTCCCTCTCCTCATCTCCAACTGGTCACAGCAGATGGCTGCCACTCCCTAAACCTAGTTCTGCTGGAGGTTTCTTCCTATTAAAAGGGAGTTTTTCCTTCCCGCTGTCTCCAAGTGCTTCCTCAAAAGGGGTCGTCTGATTGTTGGGGTTTTCTCTCTATTATTATAAGGTCTTTGCATTACAATTGAATCTTATAAATGAAGCTAACTAAAGTCTGGTGTGATGTGGATCTAGGAGTCTTTGGAAAGATTCTTCATAATTGTCAGAGAGGCCACAACTGATCATTTCACATCAGAGCTTCAGAAATATGGATCCGCCATCCACACAATCTCTCGGCTCGTGATAAGCTTCAGGACCACCACAAACAGGGAACTTGGATAAGCAGTGAAGAAAATAGGATGGATAGATGAATGGATAAATGGAAGATATCTTCTGGATGTTCTCAGGAAAATGGAACAAATTAATCTGGATCCAGTGACTCAGTTCATTCGTGGTATGAAGGCAACAGCATTTCTGTCAAATACAAGCTGGTGGTAGAAAACATAAAATACAGAAAGGCTCTAAAGAACAGGTCAGTGTGTGGATAATAACATCCATCAACTCCAGGGTATCAGGGCCAAACATACAGAATACACCTCTGAGTACTACTGATGGTTACCTGGTGAATGTTTGGCTGATTAACTTTCAAGATAACTTGTCTATAATATTTATGGTTAATTGATTAATAATTGCAAAATTAACCTATTTTCTGGCACTTTTTAGCATTTGTGCATTTTTTTTATATGAATATATAAAATATATAAAATATTGGAGTGAACAACATTGGAGCCTATCCCAGCTGTCTTAGGGCAAGATGCATACTCTTAGGTTCCCAGTGAGTCACAGCCCAAACATATGTAATAATTGTAATCATTTAATGTATTTACTGCATATGCACATTTGGCCTTCAGTTTTTCTTTGAAAGGACAAGAAAAATATCAAGCAAAGCTCAACAATGAGACAGACATCCGTCATCATTCTCTCATCCTTTAAATGTCCACTGCCAGAGACAAAACAACGGCGAATTTGGAGTCCAAGTACAAAGGTAGAAACGGAAATGTACCGTAAACACGCGGACATTTCTCTAAATAAACTCACACGTACACGCTGAAATGCACACACGCATCCTCACCTCCACAGGAACTGTCTGTCCAATCTACTGACAAACAGGAACAGACGTGGCAGATTTCTTTGTCGCACACATACACGTATAAGAATAAACTGTTATCATCATAACAAACCATCCTCGCTCATCAAAATAACCGTCTTAAAAATATCCCCCCACACACACATGCATGCCCGTACACACCCTCACATGGAAAGTGTTCAGACATGGGTGTGGGTGAGCTGGCCTCCTGTCCAGTGCAATACAGAATAGACCATTGTTAACCGTAAGTGACAGAGAAAGGAAAACAATTAGGAAAAGTCCCCCTGACACACACATGCACACACTTTCTGATACGTCACTTTGGTGGAAAACGACACAACGTACTCATGAATTATGTGAAATAACTTTCCTATGGTTCATTATTTTTCTCTCTCGTTGTCTGGTCCACCAAACGCACTCACATTTACACTACTTTCTTCAGATACGTATGCACACTCCCCCACCCGTCCACCCTACATCCATCATTCTTATCAAGTTTCCATTTTTTGTTCATTCTAGTCTGTCTCCTTGTCTCGCTACGCCATTTTTGTCTCCGCTATTGTCTTCGTCCGATTCTTTTTTTCTGCCAGCTCTTTCTAAATCCCGTTATCTCTCCGCCGCTTCCTCCTCAGCCTCACGCTGCTCTTGCTGTGCTGGCATCTGAAACAAAGGGAAAAATGAAAAGCCTTTGTACTCCAGTGACTTTGTATTTGATGTCAGAGCGGAAGCCTTTTCATGATGGTCCAAACTGTAATTAGGGTTTACCCGTATGAAAAGCTGCTGCCCTTGATGGGCCTTGTGTGGATATACAACTGACAAACTCACACCTTCAGTGTTGTTAGGGGGTGGTTAAGTATCTGTGGCCTCTGACAGCGCTGTCTTTGAGCCGGTTTCTGTGGTTGCCCTACTCTGACACAGCTGCTATTATCAAGCTGCCATGAAGCTCTTTAATGTGTACACTGCTGTGTATCATGCTAATTGTTTCATGTGGTTAGTTATGTTTGCTATTTTTTAAACAGATTTTGAGATAATGAAAGTCAAATAAAAGGCACTCAAATGATTTTTTTTTCTTTAATTCAGAGAATGGAGTAGAAGTTTCAAATATTCTATTTGTAAAAATGTCTAAATAGTAGCCATAAATTGTGTCTGCACTAATTAGAACATCATCAGCATAGACCACCCATTCATCCATCACCTTCCTTGCTCTCTTGGTCTGGGTTGCAGCTATGACTGGACCTCCTTCTTCCAAAATACCTACTCCAGCTATTCTGAAGGGATACCAGGGCATTCCCATGCCAGCTAACAGATGTAATCTCTTGGCTTGATTGGGTTTGCCCTGCATTCAACTTCCTGTGGGATATAGCTGAACACCTCGCCTAGTAGGCGGCCAGGAGATGCTGGAATAACTATAACTATAACTGGGTCCTTTTGATGAATGACAGAGCTCTTCATCGTATTTCTCAGGGCGAACCCAGCTGTCCTTTGGAGAAAGAGCCAAAAATAGCTGCCACTTTTATCTGTAATCTCATTCTTTCAGTCACTAACGGTAGTTTGTGACCAAATGTGAGGGTAGATCGACCTGTTAATCAACAGCTCTGCTTTCAGGCTCAGCTCTGTCTCTAGTCTTGTAGGGACTTGTTCATGAACAAGGAGAAAGTTCAGCAGGAGAGTGACCCTCAAACAAACCAAATGTTGATGGTGTTTCTCTAGAGTAGTATTTCTAAAAAAAATCAGAAAAGTTAGAAAAACTTAGAAAAATCATACGGCACACCA
The DNA here is from genome assembly GCA_015108515.1 of Hemichromis elongatus. Classification (NCBI taxonomy): domain Eukaryota; kingdom Metazoa; phylum Chordata; class Actinopteri; order Cichliformes; family Cichlidae; genus Hemichromis; species Hemichromis elongatus. Next base: position 4,594 of record VUQR01000093.1, on the reverse strand, counting down.
CCAAACAGTAATGTCACAAAAAGCATATTGATAATTTTTCCCATGAACCAGTTATAGCATAATTGGCGCAGGTAGTTGTACTGTCCTCTAGTGGAAGAGAATGTAATTGTTCTATCCATTACTCAAAGTACCAATCAGGTGGATCCAGATAATCTTCCACGGCACACCCAATCATTTCTCACGTGGTTGGAAAACACTGATCTAGAGTCAGGTTAAAATGAACATTTTGCCAGTGAAAATAGTCTCATCATCTGCATACATAGTCATCAGAGAAAATGAGCTGAATACTACTGCAGTAATGTAGGGCTTTACTAGATAACAACCTAATTCTCTCAGATAACGAATAACTTTCAATTTCACAGAGCTTTAAGACCCAAATTGATTTACTTTTAGCAGTTTGTGGCTTTGCATTTAACGCATTCTAATGATCAAAATTACAAATTATGTGAATAAAGCATAGTTGGATTAGCATCTCTGCAGTTTAATACTACTGAATACTGAAGTGAGAAAGCTGTCACAAGCTTGAACTAAAGTGTCACCATTTTTTTATTCTTTTTCCCTCTCTTCATATGAATATAAGATTAACAAAAAGTAATTTAAAAGCATTTCTATCACATACAGGGGAGGGGGTCAATATGGTGATGGATGATATACAAGCAAGTATTTTATTTTTGTGTAATTGTGTTTTTTATCCCTAGCTGTGTCTTTTGTACTGCAGCCAGTCTTCAGCACTTGTCGAGTACCTTTGATTCTGTAAATTTCCACAGTCACAGCCTTGCTTTGCTGATCCTCTACTTGACCTTTAATTTAAACCCAACGTCTTCTCGGTCAGACTGAGTGAGTGGCACATGGCGTAACTAAACACTGTTTGTATGGCTGTGTTTAGATTGAGTCCTATTTCAGCATGATCATGTTGCTACAGCAAGGATTACTGATAAAAGAAAGGGCTGGTAACCTTATTGGTATGTTTCAGCCTTCATTAATTGCTGTTATGGGAATTTTGTAGAATTACATAGATTACAGTAGTTATTTCAATATTTAACATTGGGTTTAAGCAAAACAGGCTGTTTCTTAAATTTACATTTAAGGTGTTTAATAAAATACTAATTACCCTCTTTGTGACATTAGAAATCTTGGCGATCTCTAAACAAATCATCCAATGACATCTGGCAGATAGAGGTAAGTAGGAACTATGTCCTCTTTGTTGTAGTATATATAAGTGAACAGAAACCAGCAGCTGTACAGAAAAGATATTCAGCAGTCTGATGGCAATGCATACATTTACAAGCTTGAAAAGGTGTTTTCAATGAACTAATACAAGCCCTTATTAAAGTGAAATATTGCTCTGTGGTTCTCACCAAAAAAAAATGAAAAACAGTCGTTTAAAGCACTACAAGCTCTTTAAAACTGTCAGTTGCGGTTCAAGAAAAGGAGTCTCCTCTCGTACTTTCATGTGTGTTTTGTGTTTTGTCTTTGCCTACATTCAGCATGCAGCTGTGCCTGCACCAATTGTACATTTCCACTTTAAACAGCAACAGATGCAGGTTAAGATGCCGGCGTGTTTGTGGGCGTCAGTCTGAAAATGTACCCGTACACACAAGAGTGAAGACAGAAAGGGATCAACTTTCACTTTCAAAACATCCTGAAGAGGGAAACACATGCACTAATTCTTTAGTGATGCCCTCAGAGAGTGCATGGAGGATAGAGGTGAGCCAAAGTGCATTTATCCCCTATCAACAACTTGACTTGATTGGGGGAGGATCCTTTTTCACTTACAAACCACCACCACCACAGCTTTCAACACACTGAATGGTAGACACTGATATAAGGGCCCTGCAAATACAACCCTCGGTTTAACCAGCTATTTTGCTTTACAGCAAATAAACAAATCACAGATTTTGACATAGAGTATTGTATCTCTGTTAACATTTAGAAAATGAATGTAATTTGCATTTCTAAAACAAATACTGGCATAAATTGAATACATGTTAATAGTTTTGAGTTAAAAAGAAAGTCTTTGCAGACCTTAAGGAGCTGTTTCAACTGGCTGATTGAAAGGGAGCATGGCCCCAACGGCAGAACTGTCAGGTGAAACAATGGAGGGGATTGTATAACTCCAGTGAGAAAGAAATCCAACACAGAAAATGACAAAACATGGTGGTTGTTCTCAGTCAACTGTGTGCAAAATTTGGAACGAGCACAAAAAATTAGAAAGGTTGTGAAAGAATAACATACGGGTAAATGAAAGACAAAAGTGTCAGGACAGAAAACCCAGAGTGAGATGCCTTGAAAATGAAGATGCGGAGGAAATAACTGAAGTTAAAAAAAAAGAGTCAGTATTTGTTATAGAGCCGTAAGAAATAGGCTGAATGGGATTTATGAGCCATGGAGGAAAGCTAAAAGTTAACCAGTATTAACTTCTAAATGGAAGGAAAAACAAGGTTACACTGGGAAAAAGAAAGGCAATCGTGGACTGTGCATTGGCCAGGGAGATAATGCTGAAACTTTAGTTTGATGCTGTTCCAGAGATTTTTTTTAATGACTACCTGAACAAAAATAAGAAAATTTAATTTACAGTACAAACCTGCATGTCAGCTAAAGGTCCAGATGTCGAGGTGTACGCAGGTTTTAAACACTTTCTCACTTTGCTGATACAAAATAAGTTTGGTTATAATGAATATGACACATGTCACAACACATGACAGTATGGGCTATAGACGTTGGGGCTGCGAAAAAATGAATCCACACAAGAGATTTGTTGAAATAAAATATATTTTATCAAACATACTGTGTTAGGCTGCAAACGGTGCCATGTTCAGAGGGTATGCACTGCCTCTCACCCTGTGGCAGCTGGCTTACACTCCAGCAGCCCACCCATTTTCTTCTGGATAAGCAGAAGAAGATGGGTGGGCTGGTCTGATGAGAATAACACGGTCAAAGCACAGTTTATTAAAACCCTCTTCTAGTGCAATAAATACCTACCTACCTACCTACTACATACCTAGCTTTTCACAGACAGTATCTTGCATGAAGTCACTTGGACATGATCAGTTAGCCTGAAGTCGAGATTTTCCAGTTGTCAAGTAAAGCATTCAGCATAGCACTCACTGCCCTTTTCTTCCAACTCTAATTGTGTGCACTTATTATAAAATCTTATCACAATGAACAGACTAAATTGCTCTCTTCTTTCTCTGCTTATTTGCTTCTTTCCTGCGTTTCTGAGACTGTGCACTCATCTTATGAAACTGTGTTGACACATGGAGATAGGCAATCCTCACAAAAGCACTCTTGCCAACACTAACTGCGAGGACATTTTAATTCACTTTAGCGTGTGTAGATATCATTGCCTTTTCTGCCAGATAAAAGATAACAGCATCTTAAAAAAAGGTAATCTGAGCTGCTGATATAGGAGATGATAGCGGAAACAGCGCTGTTACACCAGCTATCTGTTCCAATGGAATCATAAAGCACAACAGCTTCGTTAAAAGAAAAGGTTGACATACCTTGTGCCGTTCAGCCCCAAGCAGAATGGCTTTTGTGACCAAAACATTAGACTTATTTTTAATTCATTTAAATAAACTGAAAAGTGTAGTAGAGACAAGATATAGCATGTGTGAGCATGTTACAGTTCCAAATTACCTCTGAAACTTTAAAGTGTGAACATTTAAGTATAACTCGGTGTGTTCGGGTCTGACTGTCCCATAGTCTAATAAAGGAGACATGAAATCACTTCTAGATGGCATTGAATGCACAGACTGAATATTATTGGTTATAATTAGCATACAAATGTAACTGGAAGATCAATACCGACATCTTACTCCATATGAGGCACAGATGTTCCTGCATCTTAGTGTATGTCATCCCAGCTTGTGTCTTACATCCTGTTACTATATGTTGGACAGTCCTGTCAGGTGTGGTTGACTCCTGCTATCCTTTAAGCCAGCCTTTTCTAGCCACTGGTAGGATTTCTTGATGTTAGCCACTTCCTTTTTTAATTTTCTATATGTCGATGACACTTGCTTATTCAAGCAGGGGCATGAAAGTTCCTCTTCCTCATCATTGTCTGTCTTCAGCTGCCTGAGGCGTTCTTGGAGTGGCTCATCTCAGGGGGCCATGTTCATTTTATCCAAATTGCTCATTATTATTGCCACTGTGCGTAGTCTCTGGATCTCCAGCTTCGATAGTAGCCGCCATCTATTGATGTAATTGGACCGAGCTACTAAGTGCTTCTTAGGCTACGTCCACACTAGTCCGGATAGATCTGAATACGGAGCTTTTGTCTGAAAACGCTCTGCATCCACACTATCGTTTTGAGTCGTTTTTCACACAGTTGCGCGTCCATATTAAAATGGGGCAAAATGCTTATGTTCAAGTACAGCGTATGTGCGAAAAGTAGGATGAGTCGACCTGCGTCATTTCCATCTGTTGTTTATTTACTTTCTGGCTCTTTAAAACGGGCGGTGAAATGGCGAGAAAAAGCACCGAATCTTTCAAATGGAATGATAATGAGGTGAAGTTGTTGCTCCGAGTCACAAATGAGTACATATTAATCTTCAATACGGCCACTAAAAACTTTGAGCAAAAAAAACAACTG